>QLOM01009333.1:0-11791 GCA_003313785.1 Termitomyces sp. MG148
GAGAGCTTCTGTGATGGTTGAATGGTTGCGATGTTGGAGGTGTCTAGGTAGACGCAGTCTCCAGGCTTGTACTGGGGAGCTGGAGTCTGTCCTTGATTGTAGTACCAGGCCATGTTGTCCTTTGCTTTAGTCAGTGTAGCCTTTGCCTTTTCCTGTGCCTTCTGCATGCAATCAATGAAGTTGTTGACTGACTCATTCTCTGATTGGTGTGCACATGGTTCAAAGCCCATCCAGGGGTGTTGGCCAGTGTTGAGGAAGAACGAGAAGACCTGCATGGACACGTGGACGTGGTTGTTGTACTGAAATTCTGTCTTAGAGAAGAGCTCGTCCCAGTTGTCCTGACGTTTGTTGCAGAATGGCCAGAGGTACTGTTCTAACTCCTGGTTGACATGCTTGGTCTGCCCATTGGACTGCAGGTAATAGGCAGTGGACGTGTAGAGCTTAACATGCAGGAGACAGTAAGGCTTCCAGGTGAAGTCTGCCACAAACTGCGGGCCTTAGTCAAAGACGTAGGTGTCGGAGAGGCCATGGAGCTTCCAGACGTTCTTCCTGTACAGGTTGGCAGCGCTCATTGCGGAGCAGGTTGTGTGCGTCAGAATGAAGTGTGCCCGCTTACTGTAAAGATCCATGACAACCATGATGGCATCGTATCCATGTGTGTCTGGGAATTCCATAATGAAGTTGATGGAGGCCACGCTCCAGCGTGCAGGTAGCATGGGAAGGGAGTGTAGTTGGCTGGTTGGCAGGCATCAATGGGGCTTTGTTTGGAGGCAGAGGTTGCAGGTGCTAGTGTACGTGCTGATGTAGCATGACATCTGCAGCCACCAATAGTTCTGGGAGACCAGCTCTAGTGTCTTCCAGCAGCCAGGGTGTCTGGCAACATGGGAGTTGTGGTGCTGTTTGATGATGCACCTTTGAAGCTCCGGATTGTTCAGCACATAGATGCACCTCCAGAAGGTAAGGAGTCCATCCTGCAGCCTCCACTTGTTGGTGCATACAGATTTTGCGCCAGAAGAGCGTCCTGAGCATAGTGCTAGCGCTGTAAAGGCGACCTCTGGAGGTTATGGCTCAGTCACACAGCTGGCAAAGGGAAATCCAAAGTATATATAGGTAATACAACCATAACTACTCACCTGGCAGAGAAAAATCCAAAGAGAACAAGTCTAGGGATTTCCTATGCCAGGAGTGATGCTTCCAAGGCTCCAGAAGCATGGGAAGTAACTGTATAGCATGACAAAAGCCACAATAAAATTTATAATCTAAAAAAGGAAAATAATCAAAAACTCGGAAATTGCCATTGCCAGAGGTCATGCACATGTCTCATGTGACTTGCTTAGTAATTTGGAGGCTAGCCTTGAGATGACTAAGCCTCTGGATGCTTACTAAGCCTCTGGATGCTTACTAAGCCTCTGGAAGCGTTGGCTACACTTGTTTGAATGATAACTAAAGAACTAAAGCACTTCAAGGACTGAGAATAGTACTAATAGATAGTGTTGAAAGAATAAAAGCAGTAAAGTAAAAGAGTGACAGCAGAAATAAGGAAATAAATAGAGGAAGAATGAAGGAATAAGGAGTGAAAGAAGGGAGAAATGAGGAGTCCTCTGATAAGCATGGCCTTTGCGACCGAGTCCTTCTGTATTCCCTCCCAGTTACCTCAGCAGATGCCCCAAAGTATGTTGACCTCATCTCCCTGGACTGCCACCCCTTCAAGCACGCAAATGGCAAACAGCTCCAAGTGCAGCAGGGTGATGTTGTTATTATCCTCTGCACCGGAACCGTGGTTGGCATGCTAGAAGAGAGCATCAGGCTTCTCCACGCTTTGACTGGGCTTGTGGTGCAACATAAAGTCAAAGTTGACAAGGTACAAGGACCACCAGGCCTGTTGACAGTTGAGCTTTTTGGCCATCTAGAAGTACTCCAGGTTTTTGTGGTCTGTCCAGACTTTGAATTTGTGCTGAGCCCTCTCTAGGAAGTGGCACCGCTCCTCCAACAACTGGATGATCATGAGCATCTCCTTGTCGTAGATCTTGTAAGTCTGTTCTACGGCATTAAGGCTCTTGAAGTAGAAGGCTACAGGATGCCACTTACCATCCTCTGGGGACTCCTGGGAGAGGACCACGCTGGCGGCAAAGTCAGAGCTGTCCACCTTGACTCTGAAAGGCCAGTCGTTGTCAGGGAAGAGCAGAACAGGCTTGGAGGTGATAGTGGACTTCAAGGCATCAAAGGCCTGCTGTTCTGCGTCTCCCCAAGGCCATGTGACGTCCTTGCTAGTGAGGTTGAAAAGGGGCTAAGCATAATGGAAGAAGTCCTGAATGAACCACCGGTAGAAGTTGGTAAACCCCAGGAAGGCCTGTACTTTCTTCTTGTTCTGGGGTTTAGGCCACTGCGTGACACTAGCCATCTTCACCAGGTCCATCTTTGCCGTGCCATGGGAGATGATGAGTCCAAGGTACTCAATGTGGGTCTGTTCAAACTCACACTTCTCCAGCTTGAGGTAGAGCTGGTGTTGGCAGAGACAGTCCAGGACAACCCACATGATCTGGCAATGTTCTTCTAATGTCTCCAGATAAACTTTGCAGTTGGCTGGCTTTGAATCTGGCAGGATTTTGATGGCATGGTCCCACTGCTTGCGTTCCAGGAGAGAGTCAAATGAGGCCTTGGAGAAGACATCCTCAAAGTTGTGCAGGTGGTCAGGGACTGCATCTCAGAAGGCCCTTGAAGGGGCGTTTGCTGCAAAGGCCTAGGCCAGCCATTGAGAAGTAGTCTAGCTGGCCCAAATCTCCTCCACGACCAGCAGAGGCCTCAGCGTAGTGGCATAGATGCGGTCTCCTACCTCGATGGCTTTGTCTGGAAGCTCCAGGTCTGAAGCAAGTAGGAACTCCCTCTTGCATCCTTCTTCCTGGCCTGGGTCCCCTCCGCTATGTCTGTTGTTCTTGTAGAGGGCCTCTCTATGAGAGAAGGCCAGAGGCGGGGGGTCCAGCAGGCTGAGGTCCACAAATGGGAGGTATCCCACCCAGCATGCCTGGATAGCTGCGCATTCCCGCATTGCAGTGCGCCGCTTCTTCTTCACTTTGTCTGCACAGGTGGCACAACGCCGGGGGCACCTACTCATGCTGATTTCCCCTGAGGCCCAGTCAATCTCTGGATTGTGCTCTTGGAGCCAGGGAAATCCTAGGATCATCTCCTGTTTGCCAATGCTTGTAACCACAAAGGTGGTGTGCTCTGCATGGGATTTGTGGCACAGGACAAGGTCCACCACAGACTTGATGGATCCCGCTTCATTACGAGTACCGTTGACGTTGTACACCAGGATGGGGAATAGGAGGGGTCGAGTCATGAGCTGGTGCCGCTCCACGTAGCTAGCGTCCACAAAGAGTCCAGTCGCCCCAGAGTCTAGGAGAGCAACTACACTTCAGGTTTGCTGCATGTTGGTGGTTTCAATCTTCACGTTCATCCAGAGCAAGTTTGGCAATGAGGTGGATGATATGACATAGCGGCAGGGAGTGTAGCATTCCCAGGCAGGGGTGCATGCCCAAGGAGAAGTTGAGGAAGGCTTAGGAGAGCCCTTGAGTATGTCAAGGGTAGTGCTTATGGTTGGGGGGACTGAGTCATTGACAGAAGTTGTATTGATTTCTTCTACTGACAGACATGCGAACCTGTTAGCACTAGGCAACGGGGGCGTACTTTTCACCCATTGCATCCCTGAAAACCCTCCTGTGACTCCTCCAACTCTCTGGCAACAAGAGGGGCCTTGTATGCACTCTCTGGAGCAGGGGCGTCTGGAGAAGGGACCCCAGCCACGTTGCAGGCCACCAGGAGTTGCAGGAGCAGCTTCTCCTGCTCCTCCGGAAACAGATATTGGACCTTAAGGCTCTGAGGGCAGTGGCAGGCAAAGTAGCCCAGTGTGCCATAGCATCGGCACAAGAGCAAGAGAGGGACGCGCTGCCGGAAAGTGTCCACGTCCATGGGGGTGCCTGGAGGCAGTACCAGGAGTACCAGAGGCACTGTTGACAGCGCTGCCAGAGGCAAAGCGGTTGGTCAACAGAGGAGCAGAGCGGAGAAGCACAAGGAGGAGGCAGGAGTTGCAACCTTGCAGAGCTTCTGTTTGAGCTCCATGAGCTGCCACTGCTCCCAAGCTATCCAATACCACAACAGGACCCGATTGTCTAACAGGCGTCCTTCTGCAAAGTTGTCAATGCACTCCATCAGGATCGGATGGAGCCCTTCCCGAAGGGTGAGGCACAGCTACAGGCCATTGGAGTACTCAACCTGTTCTACCAATGCATGGAACGAGTTGATGTACTTGTTCAGGGATTGCTTCTCTTGGCCATACTGATCCCTGTCTTGCAGAACCAATGCGGCGGTTTTGGCAGGGTTTTGGGAAAAGAACTCATCCTAGAACTCCTGTTTGAACTCAGCCCAATCTGCAAAACTTCCGACGCCACCGGGGCGTCAGAAAACCCTCATTGTGTAGGTGGCCACCTGTCCTAACTTCATATAGGACAGGACCCGCATGATCTTCAGCTCATTGGAAACAAAGTCATTGCCGCAAAGTTGGATGTAGGTGACACAAGATTGAAGGAAACGTTCCCCAAACATGCGGTCACCATTGTACACATCAGGAATTGCCAGGAACGGAATATTGGAGCGCTCCCATGCCAGAAGAGGGGATTGCACAGTGTGAGACCGATGGGGTAGGCAGCAAGGGGTCAGTGTCAGGGGACCAGTCTCCGTACCGCATCCAACTCTATTCTGAGCTTAGTCCAACGATACGCCTATTCCTAGCAGATCCGACCGGCCGCTCGGCCCACCCTTTCCCCTTCCGTCTTGTAGTAGTCAGCCTTGATGAGTCATATGCCCGGACTTTACTCAGCATTGATTATTGTTAGTCATACTCCTTTACATACCGGAGGGGCCCAATTAGTAAACAGTATTAGTAATAGCACAGCCACCAATGTAGTATATATAGGCAGCCTGTGGAATAGAATATCCCCAGGCTAAACAATAGCAGTGTTCTTCTGGCCTACCCACTGAACCGGCCATAAGCTTATCTAGCACCGTCCGACCCTCTGTTAGCCTTGCTTGCCTCTTGCCCGACTCTTGCCCGCCTCTGCACTCGCTCAACTCTTGCTTGCCCCTTGCATTGCCGACTCTGTGGAAGGAGTTCCGCAGACGTCAAGCGTTGCCCTTACAGTTGCTCATAGTGGAAGTTGTAGATTGACTGGTGTCATAACCATGACAGCTTTACACACCAACAATGTGATTGATAAATCTAAATTTAGAATTACAATGAAAAAATTCTGACCAAGACCTGGAGATACCAGATATCCCCCTGAATTTTTGGATCCCCCCAGATTCCCCAGATCCTGTTTTCACTGGGACTGAGGTTCACTCCTTTGTATTGCAGTCCATAAACCACCCAAAATCCCCTGAGCCCTGCCTCAACAAGAAAAATGCAACATCTAAGACTAAAATTTGATATCTTTTTGATTACAATGAAAGACAAATTTTATCTTTATACGCCACAATCTATTACTTCTGTTAGTTTATATAGTCCATCAGCTTGAAATTAAAAACAATGTGGTAGAGAGACAGCTATAAGGGGAAATCAAACCCTTCTGTGGCTAAAATTTAAGTCAGATAGGCATGTTATGCCACTAAGCCATAACTACTTGTAATGGCTAGAGCTCAAATTAATATTTCATTTCTTTGAAACTTTTTGCCTTGGTGAAAGCATTTTTAATTGTCTGCAATCTTTGTCCCTCAGAAACATGTGCACTGAAAATGGCATGACATAGCTATTTGCAATCTTTTGTCACTTTTGTTTTTAATCTGTCCCGAGCGGAGTCTAAAAAACACGAGGCCGATAGAACTGAAAGCACGGGCGATCGCATACGTGTACGTACACGTTGAACATTCTTTCCGATATGGACTTCTCTTCTGTTCCTCGAAGAATGTCTTTGGCCAATCCTCCAACATCACACACTCTATTTCCTTCACTCTCCCGTCATGGCCTCAGTACATTTACGAGTGCTTCAAAACCAGTCGCAATCTGCGCCGCTGCGTCTCAGGAAACATTTCCTGCTTCGCCTGGTAATGCACGATTGCAGTCATTTCTTGTCAAATCCACGGATCAATTTCGATCCACGATAAATCCTTCAGGCTTTGACCTTGCTACTCTATTCCAATATCTTTGAGGATGCTGGCTTACTTGCCGCTGCCTTGCTGCGGAACTCATTGCAAGGTTTCGCTTTAGGCTGGATTCAAAGGAAGCAAAAAATCAGAATTGATTTCCTATCTGATATACTCCAGCCTTATTGCAATTGCAGTATATGTATGCCAATAATATCCGCAAAATATTGTCGGAAAACTACAGAAGATCCAATGTCTTGGGAGGGTGTTTCTGCAGGGCGTATCTGCAGCGTTATCTGAATATACTGCTTGTTTGCGTGAATAAGCAGTCACCGCACGATGCGAACTCGCAAGGAACTCTGGTTTTTTGGATGACAAATGCTCAGAGTAGGATAACGAGCTTTTCCTATCTATTTAATTTCTCACATCCCTTCCTTTAGCTAGTCTTGCAGGAGCAAGTTGATTTTGAGATTAGAGACTCATGCTTCTTCCCTTTGTGAAAGCTGAGTATCACGTTTATCAGCATGCCCATCTACCATGATATGCTGTCGCTCTATGCACCAGTATTGTCTCCGTTGTTCAGTTAGTAGAAGACGTGACGGACACCTGACAGTTCCATCACCTCCCGGTTCCAAGATTCTTCATTTTCCCTAGAAGTTCACTCCACTTGTGACATCACCTGCCACTCCGCTCATTATACGTATGGAAACACTTCTCTTCATCTCGACTGGCAATGGGTTTTAACCAGGGAACATCAGATATAAACTGGTGTCCGCCTAGCCAACTGCTATGATCCTTGCATGTATCGCACTTGAGAGGCTCTGTTTATATATCCGTTTCACTGGTTGTGTCCATAGAAAAGTCAATTAGCAATACGTCGCCAATGGACTCTATAGAATACACAGTGAAACTTTCTGGTTCGGCTTCCAAAGCTCGTTCAATATTATGATGTCTGCAAGTCCTCAACAATCTGCCCCATTGCATGAGAAAGTAGTTGGACTGGACTTTCAAAACTAACTATCGCATAAAACCCAATCGATCCTGTAGTGAATGCAGAATTTCCGAATACTTCATGCGTGTCTACCTTCCATAGTGACTGTCCTGACTTATGAAGTAAACGACTTCGACCGCATTTTACTTGTCATAACCGCCTATTGAACTTCATTTAGGGACAACTGGAAATTTCGATACTGAGACAAGATTGACCTCTCGGTATACAACATAAGTTTCACTCAGGCGACATGAAGCAACATGTGGTTATGGGTGCCATAAGATATAGACTCAAACGGCGAAATAAACATAGTTGGCACAAGTCAATCACCGCCGGGCATTGAATGATCATCACACGTCAATGATGATAATTTGGGGATATGGTTTGGTAAGATATCTTCCATCCAGAACCTTTATTTAACCTTGACCTCTAGTCGAAGCCAGCTAGTTTTATGATCACAGGCAAAGCGTTTCCGTTTGTTAGGTTCATCAGGACACACTATAACGCAATAAGTGACTTCTCTTATTAGAACATTGAGACGGCTGGTGGTATTTCACCATTACCGGTGGAATTGCTCAGGCTTGTGACGTGACCGCAATCAAACCCATCTACGTTCTATGTATTTTCATGTGCTATCTTCAAGGCCGAAACTTACGTGCGTCGCTGGCGGGAAGCTTTCATTCCAACCAATTTCACAGGCTTTGAAGGAGCCTTCGCTTTGTAAGGTTGAATGGGTGGAATACCGTACTTGGAGTTCCTCCACAAATATGACATTCTTGGTTAGGCCTGTTCTACCTACCACATTGGTGATCGAAACATGCTACGAAAATGCATCCATTTCCGGGGCAATGGCTCCTGAGCTTATTTTGTGATAGATCTCTGATTATCCAGAGGAGATAGCCGAGAACATGGTTCGGAGTGTTACATTCTTCCCCAGAACGTGGCGTCTAACCCACCTACAAGACTGACCATTCCCTCCAATATTGCCGCCGAAACGAAAATATCCAGCACCTCTTGCCATGATCTTCATTCATTTATGAAAAGGAATATTAATAACACCTACCGGGAGCTTGTTCAATAGTTCAAGTTTGAAACCCGCTACGGACGAAAGAGGTCTCGAATACGCCCACTGAAAGCCAAATTCGTCCATCTACCTTGTCGTATTTGGTGGAAATAGTCCTAGTCTCTCCAAAAAAAATCGACATCATAATTTAATTGTGACATTTCATTTTACTTCCGATTGGTCCATCCACCTTCGATATCATACACTATTTACATCGAATTTTAACCGTCCCAAGTTCCATAGGAAGTTGAGAAGTTGGGGACAGATTAGGAGCAATGAGTTGAGAGTGGAGACAGTAGTGCTTCGAACACAGAAGTTCGGCGCTGCCGGCATCTTCCAGGGTTAATCGACTCTGGTTCAGGGTCGATGAGCAGATACCTCTCTTTGGAAGTCTGATTCCGGAGAGGAGGAGAGTTTGTTTGATTTGTGTGTGTTTTGACGGGCTGACATGTTGAGCTGATGTGAGGTCCCATCTAACCTCGAAGGGAAACGCATCGAGTCGGATCTTGGCTCCTAAGTCCAAAACAATATTTATTTGCACAGACGAAACCGTTGGGCTTCCGGGACGAGGAGCCGCGCCGTTGGCCTGAAGAAGACAGCTGACAAGTGGCGTAAGGAGGAAGCTATGTAGCGGCCTTCGGGTAACGTTACCCCACTTGTGAAAACGTGGATGCTCGTAAGGGGGGGCTGAACGCCGACGGATGATGAACGTCTGGTTCCTTCGCGTGAAATCGATTTGGGGCCAGATGAATCGTATTATGCAAGCAATACCATTGCAGTCAGTCATAAAGGAAGGTACCTCTTATGCTCACCTACAACCTCCCAACTCCTGCCTAACAGCCTCAAGATTAGCTACCGAACGATGACCAGCAATCCCGACATTCCTCCCTTCAGTGGCTACGTCGAGACAACCTTTGATAGTTTACTACTCACGAACGCTGCTGTTCTAGGGGTGATTCCACGCGTAACTCGTCGATTAAATGACGGGGAGCGCAGGACGCTGATCGTACCCGGATCAGTCTTTATCTTTGGTGTCGAAGAGAGTGGAATCAAGCGTTGGACGGGTAAGCTAATTCGGTGTGCTGCATACCATCGGCTAAGGCGGGCTCATCAGATGGGTATATGTGGTCTCCATCTCGAATCGTTGGCAACTTCTTAGTGAAGATATACATTCTTCACCTGGCTTAATGGCTTATTTTTCCCTTTCAGGTATATCGTGAAATCATTGAACGCACCAGCAGTCGTGGAAGCAATAAAAAGTCGTATACCTCCGATTCTGCGCGCGGTTTATCAGGACGGCGAGGTTCACCTGATCATAGCATCGTAGCTTTTGGCAGCTCCAGCCGTTTAGTGCAGAGTCATGGCTCGACCGACCCTGGGGCATTTAAAATCAATGGCCTTGTCAAAAAAGTGGGTTGAATCGTGCGCCCTGACCAGCTTGGGTTTTTACTGAATGTCGACCCAGACCATTACTGTCACGATCGACGGATCTGACATCCACCTGGTTTCATACTATACCTGTGAAGATATTCGGTCAGGAAGGCTGAAGGTAAGCTAGCTGGATTAAGGCGGAGGGAAAACTCACTAATCATTTACAGCGGCCTACAAGTCGTCCAGACATCATGGCGTTGCCAATGTCACCTATCAAATTTCGCCTCACAAACTTCAGGGTTCCACCAAAGGTAGAGATTGGACCCGACGGAAAACCTCGGTTCGTGTATGTCATCTTCGCTTGTCTTAATCTACAGAGTCTTGGACTAAAAAGAGCTTTAGGTGTGAAGGTGAAGACCTTGAACCTCCACCAGTGAAATGTAAGGCTGAGGATCCTACGTACCATGTTTCAACCTCGTCTCATTGGACATCCGATTCTGATGAGTCTGAGCTTTCTCCGCGGCTGGAAGGCTCGTTTAGCGCAGGAAACCAGTTATATCCCCAACATCACGGTATCCAATCTCCTGCATCGTACTCTCGCGAGAGTGCCAACGACAGGTGGCCGGCCGCGCTTGAAAACCTTCGCATCGTTCCCGTTGATCGTCAGTTCGCAGATTCATGGTCTCCATCTCCTTCGCCAACGACTCATTCACCCCATAATTTATCACGTCGCAGGGATTTGGGCAGTAGCTTGCAACACCATCCTAATTCATGGTCTGCAGGAGGAAATCTACAACCGGCACGCTGGAAATCGGACTCATACACTAATGCGCCTCCAGTTAGTGTACACCAGCAAGACCGCACACGTATTCGGTCTAATACCCTGTTGGAGAATTCCCACTCGACGTTACATCGTCGGGAAGCCGAGTCCGTCCCAAGCAATCACTTCAATCGAGATAACCACCCGCAGCGACGATCATGGGGCTCTCGAGAGACGACAGGCGTGGAGAAGTATTCACGTTCGCAATCATCTTTTACCAACACTAGTCCATCTCTATCTTTCAGCGCAAATGGCTACCATAGAATGACGAGCGGCTTTGGAACCAACTGGAATTCCAACTCCAATGACAGTCCTGTGGATACGACGCTTCATTCTATCCAGACACAGCCGGCATCCTCGTATGAAAGTTCCTACCTGTCCTCAAGTCCAGAAGGATTTTCGGCTGTTGAAGACTACGGAGACTCTTAGCTAATTCCACCAAGCATCCTGCCTTCCTTACGATCTGGGATGACTTCCATCTGTTCAGTATCTTGTATAGGCATATATGTTCAGCAGCCACGTATAATTAGCAGAGATAACTCATGTTTTGGATACTTCATGCGAAATCAGTGATCTGCAGATCAAGTGGTGTCCCCAGGCAATCGACTAATTGAAACTGTTCATCTTGTCCGTGTATCTCGGAGACCTGCATTTCCGCCGGTAGGTTAGGCATGAGCGTCTAATTCAAAGACGCGGCGACCGAGGATGCATACTAATCCTGCTGGACCGCAAATACCTCCGAGGGCTTCGATGAGAAATGGAAGACATTGCACGTCGCTTCTAAATGACACAACACCAATACAACTGCTCCAAAGACTCACTGACTTGGTATTATATTTTTTTGGTGTAGGCTTCGGACAAAACAACAGCTTGTCGTGTACTGCATGTATGCCCCGAGGTGCCGAATAAACCTATGGTTATTCGATAGAACGACAAGAAGACTTCAGTAGCCTAAAAGGTTCCCACTCCGGATCAGTGGCGCGAATGGGGTGCCCTGGTCGAGAAATCTGGACAGCTTGCCCTTGTCAAACGAGGAAAAAAAGCGGACCTTCTAGTTACTGTCATCTCCCTCTGCCTCGTAGTGATTCGTTTAGAGTCAGTACATACAAGCCAGCGTGTGAGTGAGTGTGTATGTAACATATACACCAGAATGGTTACAATGACCAACAAGAAAGAGATGTTCCGGACCATATTCCAGGCCTTCCTACAGTCTACCTCACAGGAGCTTGGTCATGCAATCCACGGCCCCTCGTGCTCGTTCGTGGATCCATAGAAATAGTTGTAGAATATACTTAGAATTGAAACAGCTAGGTGGAGGTGGATCTCAGATCGCCCCTCTGCTATTTCATGATGATATTTGATCCTAGAGAAGAGAAAGAGAGGTTAGTGGCATCATGTGCAGCTTGAATAAACA
>QLOM01009350.1:0-10016 GCA_003313785.1 Termitomyces sp. MG148
CGAACACAATGACCCCGCCATGGAAACAGCATAGCCTTGCTTTTGCGTCGCACGATATGTCATGCTTATTGAGGAACCTGGGAAAGGTATCTCGTTGCATCCCTTTGCGTCTGAATGGTATACTGTGATCTCGACACCGCTTCACAAGGCTTGTTGAGATATGATTCTTGCATCCCTCTCGTTACCTCTAAGTCTCGATCACTTTCCTTATTTATAATTTTACTTACTAATATTACAATTTTCATCACGACACACCTCAGTCGCTTACCATTATCTGTGGTCGCTTCTGAGGTGTGTATACTTTACATTATAACATTGATCCCTACTCAATTACTGATTACGTCTACCTAGAAACTTATTCTATTTTGTTAACAGGTAGATATCAAAATATAGTCGCTTACCATTATCTGTGGTCGCTTCTGAGAAACTTATTCTATTTTGTTAACAGGTTATGGGCCCCGTCCCTTCCAACTAATAGAAGTTTTTCGACCACCAAAGAACCCTACGACTCAATAAAATACCTTTCTCAATACCAAGCATGAGTTCAATGCTTCTACCGTTCTTGTTACCAGAGGATCAAAAATGTAGAGGTCATGAAAATTATGCTAGCTGGAGAATCAATATGATTGCCCACGGAAAACCTCGAGGGCTACTTAACTACTGGGAAGATAAAATTCTTGTGCCGGAGTCCACCGAAACAAAAGACCAAAAAGACCAATCCAAATCGTCGCCATCCACTGAAATTTCCCTCTCTAAAACAAGCCAAACGACCCCTGTCCATTCACAAAACCCGAGTGAACTCGAATACAAACTCCGCGAAAGCGTTGCGTTGTCGTCAATCTTGATTAATCTATCAGATATTTCAGGATCCGGTATCAACCCTGAAGGGACATCGCATGAGGCTTGGGCGTTCCTAAATAAGCAATATGGGGCTGGAAGCCAGAGGTTAAGGAACATGAGGGAAAGAGAACTTGCAGAATGCAAGTACATTGATGGGAATAAGGTAGCTGGAGAAGGGGGTCATATTGAAAGGATGAGGACGATGCGAAAGGCGGCAAATGATGCAGGTGCTGATGTCACTGATGAACGATTCATTGTCAAACTGTTGGACTCTTTTCCTGAATCCTGGGACCCAATTGTATCCATGCTATATGGGGAAACCGACCTAATCAAAGTCATCCAGACCCTCACAACTCATGGTGAACGTATCGCAAATAGATCAAATAGATCTGGGTTGGGAACATCCACTGCGACTACTGATACCATAAAAGCCCTCGAAGCTACAATCCAGGCACTACAAGCCCAGGTGAACGGCTTATCTAAAAAGTCAAATAACAATTCAGACAAGAAGTGCTCGAATTGTAAAAGAAATGGTCACATTCAGTCCGACTGCTTCCAAGAAGGTGGTGGAAAGCAAGGTCAATACCCAACCTGGTGGAAGGGTAAACGGACTGTATCTCCTCCGACGGCAACGTTTACGTCTACTACTGCTGATGGTACAGTAACAATCGGAAATCACTTTGCGTTATCGGCATCAGTTGCTGACATCCCTGAATCAATATATGAAGACAACGCACCATCCATAAACCATATCGCACTTGCAGCTGGTAATATAGCCCCTAACTTGCCATGCTCATTTGCGGACTCTGGGTGTACCACCCATTTCTTCAAAAAACACAAAGTATTCATTGATTATAAACCAGTTGCTAAACTGGTTGGCCAGTCATCGAAAGAAGGTGCAAGTTTCACGATCCTGGGAATAGGAAACGTTGTCATCAGGGTCATCAATGGTGGGAAAGAGCATACGTTAATGTTTAGAGATGCTCTTCATGCCCCTGATGTTACGGCAAACCTAATCTCGATTAGTAAACTTGACCTTGCTGGTTGGCACTCAGTTTTTGGTGATCAAAGGGTTCGATTCTTCCACAACAAGACTGAAGTATTCACGGGGGAGCTGAAAAATGGAATGTATTTGATTTCTGGATCATTTACTGTACCTGTCCCAGCGGCACTAACAGCCCGCTCACTCCAAAGTCCGGCGGACATAACCACTTGGCATCGACGTTTTTCCCATTTTGGTATTGCACGTATCGTTGAAGCATCAAAACTTCTTAATGGTCTTGTTATCAAAGACGGAACTGCCACAGGTCAATGCGAAGATTGCATAGTCGCAAATATGAAACGACGACCATTTGATGGTAATCCAATGCCTGAAACAATAGTTCTGCAATCAACAAATATAGACCTATGGGGTCCAGCACAGGTCAAGTCTGCTGGCGGTGCTTTATACGCCATGAAATTCCATGACAGAGGTTCTTCCCACCGACGTACCTTCTTCCTTAAAAATTGACTTGCACAAACAGTTCTTCAGGCTCTTAAAGTCTATAAGGCTGAATCAGAAAGGATTACTGGCCATGTAATGGTCTTTATCCGCACTGATAATGCCCCCGAGTTCTACAGTGCACTATGGAAGGACTATTTTCGTCAAGAGGGCCTCATATTTGATCCTACCGTTGATGATGCCCAAAAGTCGCTAAGTACTGTCAAGGGTAAACAGTACCTAGCTACTGTGAAAGGTAATGCGTTGGGCGGTTGCTAGTTGAGAGGGAGTCCGGGCAGGGTCCCAGAGACTTGGTTTGTTAAGGAAAATTTAGTAATTGGAAGAAAGGTGCTTAGCAATCTAAGCCGTGTCGCCTGCGAGGTGCTAGGGTGCCAATAGTCGGCAAGGACCTGGCGACGTAACGTAGTCGGAGTGTGCTTGTATAGCACCGAGACAGTCGGCAAGACTGGCAAAGAAGCGGCAAGCTTAGCGTAGTCGGTAAAAACAGTAAGTCCCTTGGCGACTCTGAGGAACTTAGTGAGCGCAAGTTGTGATCTGAACTGTGGGGATAGAATTTGATGCTCCTAAGACAAAATATGTACAGTATTTATAGGCGCTAAGTCGCCGTGTTAATTAAACCATAAGTCGCTAAGTAACAAAATGGGGAATGGATTATGACAAGAAGAATAGAATGTGAAATAGCTAACCCGCGGCATCTATCAGTCAGCAAGCGCTAAGTTACCAAGTGAGCACTGAAAGCAGTCAAATAAACGGTGACTATCCTGGGGTCTGAAACAATCAAGGGGGCTGGCGTCGCCAAAGTTGCTAAGCGTTGGTAAAGGTAAGCGTCGCTAACCGCTAGGCACCGGGGCTGAAGAAGTGGCGACCTGCTGATAGCCGTCGGCAAGTTGTTAAACGCGTAATCTTATAAGGCGCCGGCTATCTTTGATTGGTGACCTGTTATCGAGCCCGAGGTCATGTGTGTGGTTCGTGCGTTAACAGTTAGGTGAGCGAGTCCCATGGTCTAGAAGTCCCGTGCGCTAAACGTCCTGTGGTCGCCTAGTCATGTGTTGTCCGTGTCGCGCCTGCTCGCTTGGGTGAGCCGCCAAACTGATATCAACAAAAGTTGCTAATTATAGCTTTGTTGCGCTGAGCCCAGCCCAGGTCTTATCATCTCCTCCCAACTGAAAAATTGACTGTCCTCAGTCAACCTCGATATCACGTGTTGTTACCTGGTCCGTGCGCCTCATTCCTGTCCTTAAAAGGTCTGGCGACTATAATCGTAACTTCATTGAAATCCCCTGTAAGCAGGCGATTTCTGGAGTCCTCTGTGAGCAGCTGATTTCCCACACTAATGTCCTCCGCTCCTGTCGCCACCGATGCCAGCGCCTGCGCGCTTTCCTTCATTTTTAAGGCTTTGCTATTTTTGGCGCGGCACCTTGGCGATGAGGCTGGCGCCTCCCAAGAGTTAGTGGTAGGGATGTTGCGGCTGTTGGAGTGGTGGGAGGTCCATCGGTCATCAGGGGTGACGTGGGATGACGAGGCGATGCTGCGGGAGTGGTGTGTTGCTTGGGCCGCCGAGTACGAGGGCGCTGCCTGGTTAGCGCCATACATGGCCTTGCTGGTATGTCGTTAGCGACTGTACTTTTTGTCTCGTGGCTGACCATTTAGCGACTTCCCCTTCCTGCCGTCCCTTCCGTTGACGATGAGTTGGCGGACATTTTGGAGGATGGTCCTTCCTCTCCTCTTGTTGCTGGCGCTCCTGTGGCGTCTTCTTCTCGGCTGGCGCCTCTTCCCAGTCAGCCGACTGAGGACGACCTTGCTACCGTGGGTCAGGAGCCCCGTCATGTTTGTCCAGTACCACAAGTGGCCGCTGGTGCCGAGAGCCCTGCGCCAGCGGCTCCTAGGCGGGGCTCTACAACTTCTTCTCCTCGTAAGGTGCGCATCTTTCTGTCTCAGTCGCTTTGTTGTAGTCGCTAAGCATTGTCGTGCTAGTCTCGTAAGTCTTCAAGGGTGGCGCCCATGTACGAGGTAAGGAAGTTGTTCCGTCCCTAGTTGTTAGTGACTGACTATCCTTTCAGGCGCCTACCCAAACCATTTTTACCGACGCGGAGTTACGAGACTTGTTGGCGACCCGGCGCTCGGAGGTAGTTTTGGATACCAGGATGGAGGCTGGTGTAGTGATGGAAGGGGCAAAGGGAAAGACGACGGTGGCGCCTGACCAGCGCCAAGCGTATAAGGATTCTAAGGGCGCCGTAAGTGCTTGTTTCTTAGCAACTGTTCTGTCCTAATTCAACCTTTAGTGCGACAAATGCTGGGCCGACAACAATTCGGAGGCCTGCTGGTTCCCAACTGGCATCTTGCCGTGCTACCGCTGCGACGCTCTTAAGCAGGCCTGCACTTACCAGGGCCTCAAGTCCCATGAGCGCGGCAAGGAGGACCCTATTGTCAAGCAGACTTTCGAGCGGTCGATACGAGTCAGATGCGCTAGGGAGTTTGTGCTGAGGGAGCAGGCGTCAGTGGAGGCTGGCGGGGTTGCTAGCATTTCTGGTGAGAGTCTGGCGCTTCCGACTCATCAGGGCGAGGAGCCTTTGCCGCCTCCTGCCAAGTCAACTGGCAGCTGGCCTCCGCAGAGGGAAGAGACCGCCAAGGGAAAGGGGAGGGCGGTAGAACAAGAGAGGTTGGCAGAGCCGCGTGAGGGGTGTCGGGTCGGTAAGAGGGCTGGATCCCCTCTGAGTCCTGCTAAAGGGGCCAAGCGCCGCCTTGGTCAGTCAAGAGGTATGTTTTTTTTGTTTTCTTCTTTACTTGGTTAGCAACTACCTATTTAGCAGAGGTTGTCCTTGAGTCCCTTGTCGGGGCAAGGTCTTCCCCTGTTGCGGGGCCTAGCGGCATCCGGTAAGTGATTGTTAACTGCTTATGAAGTTAGCGCCTGATCCGTTTTGGTTAGTCGGTCGCCTTCTCCTTCCGTCACTGGCGACTTGGTGGAGATTGCTGTTAGGCTGGTGGAGACCCAGCCTCCCTGTGTTGGCGACTTGGAGGGAGAAGAGGAGGAGCAGGCAGAAGAGGAGGAGGTAAGACTCCTCTTCAGGCGTTGGGTGTCGCTAACCGACTATCGTTCTCAGTTGGCGGCCGCTCGCGACATGTCTTCTGGCGACGAAGACTTTGAACAAACCATACGTCCCTCCCCAGTCACCAGGATGGATTCGCGCTGGACACCACTTCCGGCCTCGCAAGTAACCGGTGGCGACTTTGATTGGTTGGGTGAAGAACTCCTTTACCCCGTTACTGGTATGAGGTCGCCAGAGGAGCTGGCGAGGTTCATGGAGCGTGCCGCTGGTATGGAGTCGGTGATGGCACGGGAGATGCGGGCTGTCGACAATGAGATGGCAGGGTTGAGGATGCGGAGGAGGATGCTGGGGCGCAGTGTCGCCATCTTGAGGCGCTACCAGCAGGATTGCGACGAGGCGCTGGCTTGGCAGGAGAGGAACAATGTCCAAGCCAAGGATCTCTTCCCGCTCCCGCCTTTCTCCTTCCCCGCCGACCGTGACCAGGCCTAGCCGCTAGCGCCTGTAAAATTTTGAACTTTTTAGTCTTGTCATATATAGCTGGATCTTGTAGTAGGGAGAAATTGTAGTATAAACGATCTTTTGGGACTTGCAATATTGTGTGAGGTAAGAAATCAGTAGTAAGAAGGTCTGTGTGTATAGTAAGGGAACGTGGACTGGAAAGACTTGTGAAAGAAAAGACTTAGCAAAAGTGGTGTTTTAGCGACTTGAGTTATTAAGGGAACGCTCAGTAGATCATCATGGCGGAAAACCCTTGTGTAAGAGTTGCGCAAGGTGCCAGGCGCCTATAGAGCGCTAGCGCTGCGTCTTGTGGTATGTAAAGAAAGTCTGTGTAGTAATAAAATTTTAAGAAGGATAAAGAGAAATGGTAAGTAAGAAAGGCTTAGCGAGGGTGTTAGCGACTACAAGTCGTCTTCTTCTAGATGCGGTAAGTCGTCATCATCTAAAAGGTCAGTTTCTTCGAGTTCCCTGAGTTTGGTAGTATCAATGTCTAGCGCCTCTAGCGGTAAGGGTATTTGTTCATGCGCTAAGTAGGAAAGGAGGCGGAAGGCGGCAACCGGTCTGTGCAGTACTGACCCATCTAATTCACAAAGCACGTAAGCTCCTCCACGGTTGCGAGCGATAACTACCAATGGTCCTAAGTAGCGTGGGCGCATCTTCTTGTTATGGGTGGTCTCAATCTTGGAGTTCCTCATGAGCACTAGCGACCCACGACTGAAGTTGTAGTCCTTGATGGTGGTGCTATGATCGGTTTCAAACCTGAGGGTGGCTTGGCGCCGGGCGCTAAAGACAGTTTTGTGTAAGCGCGCTAAATCTTCACTGCGTTGTTGAAGGTCAATAGTTCTTCTGGCGATCAGGTCGGTAGTGGACAGGATGGAGTTGGGCGCGGGTTGAAGGTACGTCGCCTCCACGATGTCGGCAGGGAGCAAGGGGTGGGTGCCAGTAGCTGCATAATAAGGTGAGCACCCTGTCAGGTTCCGCTGACCCGGGGGCTCAGCAATTCTGGGCGAGGCCTTACCAAGCGGACTTGGACAGCTACGGACACGCCAGGACTTAGAGAGGACCGGAAGAAGGCGCCGGGATGAGGTGACACGCGCCGGGAGCGTGGGGAAACCAGATGAAGTGTCCCGGGGTTGGCGCGAGCAAGGGGTGAGCGCCGGACGAGAAGGTTCTACTGGGGAAAGTTTGGGTTAGACGGCGCAATGAGTGGCGTGCCGGCGGCGAACTATCCGGGGAAATCAGGGGGCTGATAGGCGAATAGGCAATTTAGAGTTTGACAGGTGCGGGACCGAGCTCAGAGGAGCGGAGAATGTGGACCGGAGAAGATAAGAGATTGGAATACGAGAAGGGAAGGGAAGGAGAAACTCAAGGCAGAGACGAGGACGGAGAAAAGAGACGGATGAGCAAAGGAGATGGAATTAAGAGAGTAGATAGAGACAATGGATAGATACGAGACGAGAGAGTAGAGACAAATACGGACTATAGAAATGGAGACAAGTACGAGACGATAGAATGGAGACGAGTACAAGGTGAAGTTACGAGGCCAGAGCGATACGAGAGGAAAACCGGAGAGTATGGGCAATATCAAGACTACCGTACTTAGTGCTACGGGGGGGCTTATATACTGACTACACAATGAGGCAGGTCCGGGGTCCCGGTTCTGGGTCTGGGGCTGCTCCGGGGCTCTGGTGGTGTCCCAGAGCACCTAGGAGGACAAAGAAAAACCATGGGTGTCGGATGGGAGTGGCGCCGTTGCTTTGGGAGTCGCAGTGGCGCCGCACGAAGGAGGACGTGGCGTGACGAGAGGACGCAATGAGGCATGATGCGGGAGTTGATGCGGGATGAAGCATGATGCGTGGGTTGATGCGCAGGGCGATGCATGATGCGTGGCATGATGCATGGCATGAAGCGATCATGCATGATGCGTCGAATAATGCGTGATGCGTCAGATGTTGTGTGGGTCGCTGTGCTGTCACGCCGGGGATCTCCAGGGGTCGTCGGTAGTGTCCGTGGGATGTCCAGGGGGAACGTCAGAGTCGACCGGGGTATGACGTGATGACCGTGTTGGGTGTTCGTGGAGTTCGTCCTGAGTTGAGGTCGTGCGAGGGGTGTTTTGCCGGGGTGTGTGGTGTGGTCCCAGGCCCGGGGCTCAGGCCCAGGGGTGGGTCATGACATTACCCCCCCCCCTGGCGTCGAGACCCTTCAAGACGGCAATTGGTCGTGGCGGTGCGGCTTCTCCATGGGAGCTGAACTAGAAGCTTGATGGCCATCACGAAGCCCCGCGGTATCAAAAAAACCAGAGAAAAAAATTCCGAGTTCCCTGACCTTTCTTTCCTGACCATGTCGTCTCCAGCTCCTCTCTCTCCCTCCCCGACCCCTCCTCCTCCCAGCGAGAACTGCGTAGAGGTGTGGGAGGCTTACGAAGCACGCCGGGCTCCTCATGACTGGCGCCGGGAGCAGCGGGCCTTGGACGAGCTCGCCCGTCAGCGTGAGTCCCCAAGTTTTCTTTCTCTGGCTGCCGACTGACTCCGGTGTAGAGGTGGGAGAATCTTCGGTGGGGCCTGGTCGTCGCACTTACATGCTCCCTCCCTGTCCACAGGTAGTGATTCGAGTGCCGGTCCCCCCCGTGTTGACTTCTCGTGTTGCGTGGCCCGCCCTTGCCCCCGGAGATATCCAGGTGGTACCGGAGGCGCAACGGGTCCCTCAGGCCCAGGTGACCCCCCAGCGGTTCACGGAGGCGGTGGAGCGCGCCTGGGGACCCCCTTCCATGGACTGGTGTCGTGCTCAGGGGCCGGTAAGTCGTTCTGTTTCTTCGCCTTCTTCGGAGTTGACCCCCCTAGTGCATGTTCTGTGCTCGCTGCGGAGATGCGTGCGGGTTCACCCCCCAGGAGCCCGGGTCATGGCGGGACTCGTCAGTGTGCGACGCATGTTGTACTCATCACGAGCAGTGCTCCGTTGCACGGTTCTGGCGTGCGACTTCCGTGGCGCAGGAGGAGGGTTGGGACATCGAATGGGTTGAGAGTCAGATGGCACAGGCGGCAAGGGTTCCTTCCGGGACGAGGGCAAGACCGGTGCAAGCAGGGGGTTCGAAGGCGGGGCCGTCGTGGCCGCGGCGCATCAGGGCGGTGTCTCCAGAGGACGAGGGGGCTAGTAGCAGTGGCGAGGAGTCGGGGCGGCGACCGGAGGGGAAGGTGGGGCCCCCGTGAGGAGGGCGGCGAACGGTCGTGGGCGCCCCTGCCCCTAGGGATAAGGGTAAGCGGCGGGCGTCCCCCTCTCCCAAGACTGGGCCGAGCCAGCCCTCCAAACGTCCCCGGCGCTCGGCTTCTCCGGTGGCGGGGCCTTCTCGCCCCCACGTCTACTCTCCGTGGTCGGGGCGGGTGCTCAACCATCCCCAGGTTGTGGCCGATCGGGCGCTGTCAGCGGCGAATCTGGACTTGCGCCGCAGGCTGGAGTTGGTGATGGGGAGGTTGGCACAGCGCGAGGCGGAGTTGGTCGAGGTACAGGCGGAGCGCGACAAAGCGCAGCGGGATCGCCAAGCAGCGGTGGAGATCTTGAACGCGCGGACCTGTGAAGCGCAGGACCTTCAGAGGAGGCTCAGGCGGGAGATGGAGCGGTCGTCGGCGGTGAGGGCAGTGGGTGCTCTGGGAGCGGTGCAGAGGCAGGGCGTGTCAGGTGTGGAGGGAGAGCAGCTGCAGCGGCTGGTGCAGGAGGTCCGCGAGGCTTGGGGATTGGGGGAGTCGGCGCGGAGGCGGCGGGACTGGTTGATGGAGGAGGCTGCCATGGGGCGAGCAGCGGTTATGCGTGCGTGATTGGATTTTCTTCTTCCGGAGTACTGACTGGTTGTCCTTAGGATAGGTCCACGAGCATCACGTGCTGCTCGACGGGGCTTCGGTGGCCCAGGCCTCCATTAGGGATGGTTTGGGCTGGATGCCTTTCGACCTCCCTCCAGAGCTCGAGCAGGGGGTTGCGCAACTGGACTCCCTGTTGGCGGGGCATCGCCGGAGGAACGCTTTGCCCCCTGGATTGTGGCTCGAGGTCGCCACCGATGCGGGAGAGGACCTGCCGCGCCACGAGGACAACGTGGCGGCGCTCGTACTGCAGATGGAGGGGGCGCTGGCAATCGAGGACGC
>QLOM01009357.1:0-10073 GCA_003313785.1 Termitomyces sp. MG148
ATATAGAGATGACTAACAATAATTGATGCTGAGTAAGGTCCATGCATATGACTCATCAAGGCTGACTACTAAGAGACGGAAGGAGGAAGGGTGGGCTGAGCGGCCGGTTGGATCTGCTAGGAATAGGCATATCGTCGGACTAAGCTCAGAGTAGAGTTGGACATGGTCCAGAGACCGGTCCCCTGACAGTAGGCACTTTCCTGCTACCATCTAGTCAGTTCTGCCTGACTAGCAGCTTTTTCTCTCTGATGTGATGTCAATGGAGATGTCCATTGCTATTGTCCACAGTAACTTGTACTGCAGGGATGGTGTTGCCATTCATCACTATTTCGTTCTTCTTGAAGTCCAGAAGAACATATAGGGAGTCCTAATTATCATGTCATAGCAATCAAAGTTTGCTATGTCCAGGTACTTCTTGGTTTTAGACTTTGCACAGGCAATAGTTGCCTGTGTACTGAACTGCACTGCAGCTCTACTGCCCACAGTGCCCAGCTGAAGGAGTAGTGGCTCCTTCAGTTCGCTAATGGAGATATCATGCACTTGACAAAACTGAGGTGTCACCCCAGTAGTCGTGCTTTCTGAGTCCCACAAGGTCCATGCTTTGTGGCCATTCATCTCAACATAAGACGCAAGGCATTTCTTGTTCTTGCACTTCAGCACTAGCCTTGTCAGTTTCTCCAGAGCCTTGCAAAGGTGCACCTTATACACCTTCACATTGGTGGCTCCAATTGGCTAGTTGAGTGCGCTGGCTAGGTAGTCAGTCAAAGCTCTCATGAACTCTGAATCAGACTCTCAGGCATAGAAGTCATTGTTGTATGCGTCAACCTTGACATATTCGTTGTCTGACAACTCTTTCCATTCAAAAGCATTCCCAGCCTCTGGTGCATTGTTGATGAGGTTCTCCACCTCATCATCATCAATGTCTGGCTCATTGCCTGAGTCTACCCCTTCCTCATCAGGGATAGCTGTCTGAGCTGTGCATACATATGCATGTGGCTTGGCCACTGGCCATCCACCACTCCCTGAGCATTCATTCACATAATGTCTAGGTTGCCCACATTTGAAGCAAGTATTTGTTGCAAAGGGATAACTTGCTTCAATCCTCAGAGGCACATTTGACGTTTTTACAATGTCAGCAGCCTGTTTTGGTCAAGCCCCATCACGGTGTGGCCCTTGCTGAGGGTCCTGTACTGGTTGGTCCTGCCTATCCATCAGGTGGTCATTCCAGAAGCATTGCTCCCAGCCAGGTGCTGACTTAACTATGAACTGAGGGTTCATATTGCCTACCATCTTCTTTCAACAGGCCCAGAAGGTGCCTACCTTCTAAGGTTCAGGCCTTTTTGTCAGGCAAGTCTTTGAGCGGTGCAGCTCACAGTGCTTGGCAATTTTGTGGGCTTGCTTGTAACACATGTGCTACAAATTCCTCCACAGTATTTATTTTGAGCAATAGCCCGTTGTTGCAGATGAGAGAGTCTCTCATCGCATCAAGTATACCATGCAGGACCATGTCTATCATTACCTAATTGTCTGGGTAAATTGACATGTTCTGCACATGGTCAATCAAGGTGTTATAGAAACCTTGAACTCCCAACTTCTCTGTGTAGGAGGTCACAATGAATGCCTTCCTTGCATCTTGCATTGTGGATGCACTCACAAACTTGATGTACAGCTCAAGAATCACATCCTTGAATGTCCACTGCTGTTTTGCATAATTATAGTGCAAGACATGGTGTCAAAACCAATTCTTGGCAGGTCCTTCCAAGAACTCAGGAAGAACAAATACTTGTTCTCGATCTAGACAGTCACCACCATACTGGCAAGCTGCCAAATGGTTGCACACATCCATCATCCAATTTTCCAAATTGCTGAACTTGGACTTGCCTTGGTACAAATGAATGTGCTTTGATTCTGCCTTTTGCGGTTTTATGCCCTCTAGTAAGTGCAATGCTATGCCTACCACATTGTCAATAATGCTACTGAGGTGCTGGTGCATATTTTCATTATACACCTTGGTTGCCTCAGTTAATACAGACATTTTATTCCTGCTTTCAGCAGGAGGTACCACAGAGAATGCTCTTATAGGTTGCTGACCTGTATAAGGAGGTCTATAAGGGCGACCTCCAGAGGTTGCATTTAAGTCACACAACTGGCAGAGGGAAATCCAAAGTTTATTAGAACAGTACAATATAACAGAAAACATAACTAATCACCTGGCAAAAGGAAATCTAAAGAGAACAAGTCTAAGAATTCCTCTGTCGCAGCACGGTGCATCATTACGGGTGGCAAAGGCATGGAAACAACTATGCAGTACTTTCTAGAAGGCATGGGAGCATCCCAAGGATCTCCGGAAACCCCTAGAGAACTCTGGGGTTCCAAAAAAGGAAGTTTTAGAAATGGAAGTCCCCTGACATCACCCCTCCTCTAGAGTGTGGCATCTTGACGTACTGAGTAGAACAGCTTGCAAATGGCACGGTCTGTTGGAAAGATGGGGTAGAGGCTGTGGATGACTTGGAGTGCCCTAGGGTGGTCACGGTGAAAGTCTCGGATGAGGGCAAGTGCATAAATATTTTTGGTGGGTTTCCAGGAGTTGTCCTTGATACTGTAGCCCTTCCACTTGACCTTGTACTGTAGTTTATGTTGGAATAGATGGCTGTCCAGGATCTTCTCCACTTTGTATTATTGGCAAGGATGGGAGGTAGTGGAGGAGGAGCTTGTCAGCCAAGGATAGGGTCGTCCAGGGTGGGCAAGAGCTTGACTACATTGAAGACCGAGTGCAGTCGGTGCATCCCGATGGACAGTCAAAGTCGGTATGCAAGGGGTCCTACCTGATGCTTGACCATGTATGGTCCCAGTTGCTGGTGTAAGAGCTTTTGCAATGGTCAAGTCATTGCGATGTTGGAGACATCTAGGTAGACGCAGTCTCCAGGCTTGTACTGGGGAGCCGGAGTCCATCCTCAATTGTAGTACCAGGCCATGTTGTCCTTTGCCTTGATCAGTGCGGCCTTAGCCTCTTCCTGTGCCTTCTGCATGCGGTCAACAAAGTTGTTGACCAACTTATTCTCCGATCAGCATGCGTGTGGTTTGAAGCCCATTCGGGGGTGTTGGCCGGTGTCAAGGAAGAACAGGGAGACCTGCGTGGACACATGGACATGGTTGTTGTACTGGAATTCCGCTTTGGAGAAGAGCTCATCCCAGTTGTCCTGTTGTTCATTGTAGAACAGCTGAAGATACTGCTCCAGTTCCTGGTTGACACGCTTGATCTGCTCGTCAGACTGCAGATAGTAAGCAGTGGACATGTGGAGCTTAACATGCAGGAGACGGTAGATGAAGTCCACCACAAACTGTGGGCCTTGGTTGGAGACGTAGGTATTAGAGAGGCCATGGAGTTTCCAGACGTTCTTTTGGTACAGGTTAGCGGCACCCATTGTGGAGCAGGTTGTGTGCCAGAATGAAATGTGCTTGCTTACCGTAGAAATCCACCACAACCATGATGGCATCATATCTGTGTGCATCCAGGAGTTCTACAATGAAGTTAATGGAGGCCACGCTCCAGCATCCGGCGGGTGTGGGCAGGGAGTGCAGCTGACTGGTTGGAGGGCGTCGGTGGGGCTTTATCCGGAGGCAGAGGTTGCAGGTGCTAGTGTATGTCCCAATATAGTATGACATCTGCAGCCACCAATAGTTCTGGGAGACCAGCTCCAATGTCTTCCAGCAGCTAGAGTGTCCGGCAATGCAGGAGTCGTGGTGCTGTTTAAGAATGCACCTCTGGAGCTCTGAGTTGTTTGGCACGTAGATGCATCTTCAGAAGGTGAGGAGTCCGTCCTGCAGGCCCCACTTGTTGGTGCATATGGATTTTGCACCGGAGGGGCGTTCTGAGCATAGCACCAGTGCGGCCTTTATGGCCAAGTCCTTCTGCACTCCTTTCCAGTTACCTTGGTGAATGTTCCAGAGTATGTTGACCTTATCTCCTTGAACCGCCACCCTTCAAGCGTGCAAATGGCAAACAACTCCAGGTGCAAGAGAGTGATGTTGTTGTTATCCCCTGCACTGGAACCATGGTTGGCACGCTAGAAGAGGGCATTGGGCTTCTCCATACTTTGACCAGGCTTGCGGTGCAGCATAAAATCGAAGTTGGCAAAGTACAAGGACCACCAGGCCTGGCGATGGTTGAGTTTTCTGGCCATCTAGAAGTACTCTAAGTTCTTGTGGTCCATCCAGACTTTGAATTTGTACTGGGCCCCCTCCCAGAAGTGGTGCCACTCCTCCAACAACTAGATAATTGCAAGCATCTCCTTGTCGTAGATCTTGTAGTTCTGCTCTACAGTGTTGAGGCTCTTGGAGTAGAAGACAACAGAGTGCCACTTACCATCCTCCAGGGATTCTTGGAAGAGAATCATGCTGGTGGCAAAGTCAGAGCTGTCTGCCTTGACTTGGAAGAGCCAGCCATCATTGGAGAAGAGCAGAACAGATTTGGAGGTGATTGCAGACTTCAAGGCATCAAAGTCCCACTGTTTTGCATCTCCCCAAGCCCAGAAAACATCCTTCTTAGTGAGGCCAAAGAGGGGCAAAGCATGGTGAGAGAAGTCCTGGATGAACCGCCGGTAGAAGTTGGTGAACTCCAAGAAGGCCTGTACTTCCTTCTTGCTCCAGGGTTCCAGCCACTGCATGACACCAGCCACTTTCACCAGGTCCATCTCTGCCGTGCCATGGGAGATGATGAGTCCAAGGTACTCAATGCAGGTCTGCTTGAACTCACACTTCTCTGGCTTGAGGTGGAGCTGGTGTTGGCAGAGACGGTCCAGGACGACTCACGTGATCTGGCATACGCATACCACATTGTTGGCTATAAGGTCCCAAAATATGTTGTTCATCATGGTCTAGGTGGCAGGGCTGTTGGTGAGTCCAAAGAACATCACCAGGGGTTCAAACAGCCCACGGTTGGTTCAGAACGCTGCCTTCTACTCATCTCTCTGTGCATGTTATTGTAGCTCCAGCAAACATCCAACTTAGTGAAGTAGCACACACCCTGGAGGTTGTTGATCAATTCTAAGATGAGGGAAAGTAGGTAGTGGTTTTTGACAGTCATTGCATTGAGCACGCAATAGTCCTCAACCAACCAGAGAGAGCCATTCTTCTTCTTGATGAAAAACACCGAAGAGGCTATTGGGAACTTTAAGGAGCGGATTTGTCTGGACTCTAGATTCTTCTGGAGGAACATGTCGAGTTCATCCTGCTCCTTGGGCATGAGCAGATAAACCTTGCAGTTGGCCAGCTTTGAATCTGGCAGGATTTCAATAGCATGGTCCCACTTCTTGTGTTCTAGAAGGGAGTCAAACAAGGCCTTGGAGAAAACATTCTAGAAGTCATGCAGGTGGTTGAGAACCGCATCCTGAAAGGCCCTGGAAGGGGCATTTGCCATAAAGGCCTGGATCAGCTGCTGGAAAGTGGTCTGGTTGGCCCAGATCTCCTTCATAACCAGCAGGAGTTGTAGCATAGTGGCATAGATGCGGTTTCCTACCTTGATGGCTTTGTCCAGAAGCTCCAGGTCCGGTGTGAGTAGGAACTCCCCCTTGCATCCTTCTTCCTGGCTGAGGTCCTCTCCGCTATGTCTGTCGTCCTTGTAGAGGGCCTCTTTATGAGGGAACGCCAGAAGCAGAGGGTCCAGCAGGTTGAGATCCACAAATGGAAAGTACCCCACCTGACATGCCTAGATGGCTGTGCATTTCTACATCATGGTGCGCCGCTCCTTCTTCACTTTGTCCATGCAGGTGGCACAGCATTTGGGGCACTAACTCATGCTGATTTCTTCTGAGGCCCAATCAATCTCTGGATTGTGCTTCCAGAGCCAGGGAAATCCTAGGATCATCTCCTGTTTGCCAATGCTTGTAACTACAAAAGTAGTGCGCTCTGCATGGGATTTGTAGCACAAGACAAAGTCCACCATGGACTTGATGGATCCCGCTTTGTTACAAGTGCTGTCAATGTTGTACACTGGGATGAGGGATAGGAGGAGCTGAGTCGTGAGCTGGTGCCGCTCCATGTAGCTAGCATCCACAAAGAGTCCAGTTGCTCTGGAGTCCAGGAGGGCGACTATGCTCCAGGTTTGCTGTGTGTTGATGGTCTCAATCTCTATGTTCATTCAGAGCAAGTTTGGCAATGGAGTGGATGCTATGATGTAGCGGCGGAGGAGGCAGTGTTCCCAAGCAGGAGTGCGTGCCTGGGGAAGGGTCGAGGAAGCCTTGGAAAAGCCATTGGGTACATCAGGTGTAGTGCTTACAGTTGGGGAGACTGAGTTGTTTACAGAAGTTGTATTGATCTCTTCTACCAACAGACATGCAAACTAGTTAGCACTAGGCAACAGGGGCATACTTTTCACCTGTCACATCCCTAAAAACCCTCCTGCAACTCCTCTGACTCTCCAGTGACAAAGGAGGCCTTGTGTGCATTCTCCAGAACAGAAGTGTCCGGAGAGGGGATCCCAGCCACATTGCAGGCCACTAAGAGTTGCAGGAGCAACTCTTCTTGCTCCTCTAGGGACAAATATTGGACTTTTAGGCCCTGGGGGCAATGGTGGGTGAAGTGGCCCTGTGTACTGCAGCGTCGGCACAAGAACGGGAGAGGTGTGCACTGCTAAGAAGTGTCCACATCCATAGGAGTGCCTGGGGGCAGTACCAGGGGTGCCAGAGGCGCTGCCAACAGTGCCACCGAGAGCAAAGTGGTTGATTGATTGGAGAGCAGAACAGGGAAGCACAAGGAAGAAGCGGGGGTTGCAGCCTTGCAGAGGTCCCACTTGAGCTCCATGAGCTGCCACTGCTCCTAAGCCACCTGATACCACAATATGACCTGATCATCTGCCAGGCGTTCTTCTGCAAGGTTGTTGATATGCTCTATCAGGACTAGATAGAGCTCTTCCCAAAAGGTAAGGCACAACTGCAGGCTGTCAGGGTACTTGGCCTGCTCTACTAGCGTGCAGAACAAGTTGATGTACTTGTCCAGGGATTGCTTCCCTTGGCCATACTGATCCCTGTCTTGCAGGACCAGCGTGGCAGTTTTGGCTGAGTTCTGGAGGAAGAACTTGTCCTAGAACTCCTGTTCAAACTTGGCCCAGTCCATAAAGCCTCTGACGCCAAACCCTCATTGTGTAAGTGGCTGCTCATCCCAACTTTATATAGGACAGGACCCACGCAATTTTTAGCTTGTTGGAAACAAAGTTGTCACTGCAGAGTTGGATGCAGGATTGAAGAAAATGTTTCCCAAATGCATGGTCACATTGTACATGTCAGAGATTGCCAGGCATGGGATATTGGAGCACTCTCATGCTGGAAGAGGAGATTGCACAGCAAAAGGGCATTGCACTGGCAGAGTAAGTGGCAGGGGGTTGGCTGCCACCAAAGCAAGGTGTTCAAGAAGCATGCAGAGGGAATCAGAGATGGTTTTAGTAGTTTAATGGAGGTGAGTGAGTTCAGCGGTATGCTGGGTAAGGGAGGCTTGAGTAATTTGCACCTGCATTTCTAAATAGAGCAGGCAGGTCCAGGCTTCCTTGCTGGAGGCTGTGGCATCTAAGAAAGCTTCTGAAGTGGCTGGCTGAGACATAAATATTATTGGTGCTTAAGTCCAATAGAGAAGCAACAAATAGGAGCCAGAAGAATTTTGGCAGCTATAGGAGGCTTCCAAACTAGGATTAGGAGACTTGTTCTGCTGTAAGGGCAACCTTCAAAGGTTGTGGCTAAGTCACACAACTGGCAGAAGGAAATCCAAAGTTTATTAGACTAGTACAGTACAACAGGAGATATAACTAATTACCTGGCAGAGGGAAATCTGAAGAGAACAAGTCTAAGGATTCCTCTGCCGTGGTGCAGCGCATCAGCGCAGGTAGCAGAGGCATAGGAATGACTATGTAGTACTTTCCAGAAGGCATGGGAGCGTTCTGGAGATCTCTGAAAATCCCTGGAGAACTTTGAGGTTCCAAAAATGGAGGTTCTAGAAATGGAAGTCCCCTGACAACTACTAACTACAAGGGATAGCGGCGCAGTCACGTGCATATTGTGACACCTGCCCTCTACTTTACAAGTAGAGGAAAAGAAAAAAAAAGGGTCCATTGTCCATCCATTTGTCCTATGCCTGGTCTTTTCTGCATCAATGTTTCCCATGCACCCATTTGTTTGCTTGGAATTCTTGGATAGCCTCCAGCACATGTGGCATATTATATTCCTTCAACCACTCATCCTCACTCTTGTTGTACCCTTTCCACCACACTAGAAACTCCGTCACACCACTCCTTGTTCTCCATTCTTGCAGGATCTGTTTGATCTCAACCTCATCACCTGTGTCCATTTGCACTGGAGGCAGCAGTTCCAGCCCAAGATTGTATTTTCTTATGCTGGAACCAAACATGAGACATAAAACATGTTGTGAATCAACCACCCATCCAGCAGTGCCAAGTGGTACATGGTATCCAAGATTTTTGAACAGGCCAAACCTCTTGAAGTCAAGCTTCTGGCTCAGGCAATCAGAACAAAAATCCATGCACTCAAGGAAAACATGATCTCCAACCATGTAGTCCAGTGACTGTAAGGAGAATGCTTAATGTCTGTGGAACTCCTTCCACAGAGCCAGCAAGCACTGGTGACAAGCAGGAGTCAAGCAGGCATAGAAGCAAGCAAGAGTCAAGCAAGGGACTGGCAAGGCTAACCAAGCAGTCAGACGTTGCTAGAGAGCTTACAGTAGGTTTGGTGTGTAGGCCAGAAGATGTCAGGGGACTCCTCATTTCTCCCTTCTTTCACTCCTTATTCCTTCATTCTTCCTCTATTTATTTCCTTGTTTCTGCTGTCACTCTTTTACTTTACTGCTTCTATTCTTTCAACACTATCTATTAGTACTATTCTCAGCCCTTGAGGTGCTCTGGTTCTTTAGTTATCATTCAAACAAGTGTAGCCAATGCTTCCAGAGGCTTAGTCATCTCAAGGCTAGCCTCCAAATTACTAAGCAAGTCACATGAGACATGTGCATGACCTCTGGCAATGGCAATTTCCGAGTTTTTGATTATTTTTGGAGATTTTCCTTTTTTAGATTATAAATTTTATTGTGGCTTTTGTCACGCTATACAGTTACTTTCCATGCTTCTGGAGCCTTGGAAGCATCACTCCTGGCATAGGAAATCCCTAGACTTGTTCTCTTTGGATTTCCCTCTGCCAGGTGAGTAGTTATGGTTGTATTACCTAAATATACTTTGGATTTCCCTCTGCCAGCTGTGTGACTGAGCCATAGCCTCCAGAGGTCACCCTTACAGAAGAACACTGCTATTGTTCAGCCTGGGAATATTCTATCCCACAGGCTGCCTATATATACTACATTGGTGGCTGTGCTAAGACTAATACTGTTTACTAAGCAGGCCCTAGTATGTAATGGAGTATGACTAACAATAATTGATGCTGAGTAAGGTCCGTGCATATGACTCATCAAGGCTGACTACTAAAGGATAGAAAAGGAAAGGATGGGCCAAGTGGCCAGTCAGATCTGCTAGGAATAGGCATATTGTTCGGACTAAGCTTTGAATAGAGTTGGACATGGTCCAGAGACCAGTCCCTTGACAGCAACTTGTTGACCCACACATCATAGAAACACTTCATTCTTGCTACTGCCAATTCCAGCAGCCCCCTCAGCTCTTGCAGCACCTTATGGAGCCTGTCCAAGCAGACGTCAGCTTTTGGCACTGTCTGGGAGTTCACTAAGTCCACCAAGAACATAGGGTTGTAACCATATTCTGCATAAAAGAGAGACATGCCTGTTGCAGTGCTCACTCAATTGTTATACACAAACTCCACAAAAGATAGCCAGTCCATCCAGTCATCCTAGTGTAAGGGGAACGCTTGACATCTGCGGAACTCCTTCCACAGAGTCGGCAATGCACAGGGCGAGCAAGAGTCAAGCAAGCGCAGAGGTGGGCAAGAGTTGGGCAAGAAGCAAGCAAGGCTAACAGAGGGTTGGACGGCACTAGATAAGCTTATAGTCAGTTCAGTGGATAGGCCAGAAGAACACTGCTATTGTTCAGCCTGGGGATATTCTATCCCACA
>QLOM01009370.1:0-12326 GCA_003313785.1 Termitomyces sp. MG148
CCTGCTGTGCATGGGCTTCTCGAGTAATACGAGTTTCACTCTGACTAAATGTTTAAAGTATAAAAAGAAACATACGTATATTCTGACGAAATGATGACCATACTATGAGGTCAATTGGCGCATTCTTCGACACTCCCACTTGACAATGACTGGGGATCAATTATTCCAAGTTCGTTTTGATATTTGACGAAAGCATCGTGAGGTAACGCTTTAGTCAGGACGTCGGCTACCATATTTTTGGTAGAAATATATTGTACCTTGACATTTCCGCAAGCGATATGATCTCGTATAAAGTGATATCGAATGTTGATATGCTTGGCATGAGAGTGTGATACCGGATTATTGGATAATGCAATACTTCCAGCACTATCTGAGTGGATGATAGTCGCAGTGACTTGTGGAAAATCCAACTCTGATAGTAAAGTTTGTAACCAAATAGCTGGAGGCGATGTATTCTGCTTTGACAGTGGAGGTGGCGACAACTGATTGCTTTTTGGATGACCACAAAATAGTGCTTCCATTGATATCAAAGCTCCACCCGCTAATTGATTTCCTGTCACAGGAATCGCCTGCCCAGTTGGCGTTGCTCCAGCCTACTAATTTGATTTCTTTGTCTGCTTTGCCTCCAAGTCCAAGGGAGAATTCTTTGGTGCCTTTCAAGTAACGGAGAATACGTTTACAGGTGGCCAAGTGAGATATAGCTGGATTACCAGCAAATTGAGCAACCAGAGTAACGGCGTACTGAATATTGGGTCTGGTTTGAGTGGCATAGAGTAGTGATCCTACAAAAGCCAAATAGTTAAGACCTTTAGCATATTGATCATAGAGACTCTTTTCTTCATGAGAGAGGGGGGTCTGAGCATGAGTTAAATTATGATTTGTCACAATAGGAGTAGATACAGGGGTACAAGAAGACTTCTGGAAGCAATTGAGAACCAAATCAATGTAGGAACTTTGATTTAGATAAATGAGGCAATTTGCACAATCACGATTGACCAGAAGACCCAAGATATATCAAATTTCTCCTAAATCAGTGATATTGAAGTCATTAGCCAGATTCTCTTTGAAAGAAATGACTTTACAGAGATCTTTTCCAGCTATAACCATGTCATCAATGTAGACCAGGACAATCAAGACTATTTTGTCTCCAGACCAATAGATGTAAAGACAGTCATCCAAGTGAGTCTGTTTGAAACCCAACTTGACAAGCACATTGTGTAGGTGTTGCTTCCACTTCCTTCCAGCTTGTTTAAGACCATATATTGCCTTTTTGAGTTTCCAATATTTCTTCTTACCAATACCATCAGGAGCACACATATAAATATCTTCATTGAAATATCCCTCCAGATATGTGCCAATCACATCAATCTGATGGATCTCAAGATTGTTGATGGTGGCAAGTGCCAGGAAGATGCAAAGAGTAGTAAACTTTGTGACTGAGGAGAAGGTTTCATCAAAGTCAACACCGGGAAGTTGCAAGAATTCTTGAGCAACAATATGAGCTTTAAATTTTGCATGGTTCCCATGTTTGTTGAGCTTCTCTTTGAGTATGATCTTGTTGCCAATTGCTTTCTTCCCTTTGGGTAAGTGTAAGGGCAACCTCTGGAGGCTATGGCTCAGTCACACAGCTGGCAGAGGGAAATCCAAAATATATATAGGTAATACAACAATAACTACTCACCTGGCAGAGGGAAATCCAAAGAGAACAAGTCTAGGGATTCCCTATGCCAGGAGTGATGCTTCCAAGGCTCCAGAAGCATGGGAAGTAACTGTATAGCATGACAAAAGCCACAATAAAATTTATAATCTAAAAAAGGAAAATCTCCGAAAATAATCAAAAACTCAGAAATTGCCATTGCCAGAGGTCATGCACATGTCTCATGTGACTTGCTTAGTAATTTGGAGGCTAGCCTTGAGATGACTAAGCCTCTGGATGCTTACTAAGCCTCTGGAAGCGTTGGCTACACTTGTTTGAATGATAACTAAAGAACCAGAGCACCTCAAGGGCTGAGAATAGTACCAATAGATAGTGTTGAAAGAATAGAAGCAATAAAATTGGCTTCCACTCAGAAGGAAGAGTCATCATCTAGGAATAGGAGGACAGGCTTTGAAGTGGCTGCCTGTTTGAGGGCATCAAAGGCAGTCTGCTGTGCCATATTCCAGTGCCAAGGAGTGTCCTTAGTAGTGAGATTAAAGAGGGGCCAGGCATGGTGTGAGAAATCCTGAATGAATCTCCAGTAGAAGTTGGTGAAGCCCAGGAAGGCCTGAACCTCCTTTTTGTTCTTGGGCTCTGGCCACTCTGCCACACCAGCCACTTTGACTGGGTCCATCTCAGCCATTCTATGGGAAATGATCAGTCCAAGGTATTCAACCTTAGTCTGCTTAAATTCACACTTCTCTGGCTTGAGATAGAGCTGGTGTTGGCGGAGACGTTCCAGCACAATGCGAATCCGACAATGCTCCTCTAAAGTCTTGGTATAGATGAGGATATCGTCAAGATATACACATACAACACCCTCCGCTATGAGGTCTTGGAAGATGTCATTCATCATGGTTTGAAAGGTGGCTGGGCTATTAGTAAGACCAAAGAACATCACCAGAGGTTCAAAGAGTCCATGATTTGTTCAGAATGCTGCCTTCTACTTATCACCTTCTTTGATGCGCACATTGTTGTAGCTTTAGTGAACATCCAACTTGGTGAAGTAGCACGCACCTCGGAGGTTGTTGACAAGCTCTGAAATGAGTAGTAAGGGGTAGCAATTCTTTACAGTCATTGCATTCAAAACTCAATAGTCTTGAACCAGACATAGAGATCTATCCTTCTTCTTAATGAAGAAGATTGGAGAGGCCATTGGGGACTTTGAGGGACAAATGCAACTAGAATCTAAATTCCTTTGCAAGAAGGCATCAAGCTCATCCTGTTCCTGGGGAGAAAGGAGATAGACCTTGCAGGTGGAGGGCTCGGCATTGGGTGTGAGCTCAATAGCATGGTCTCATTGCTTGCGCTCTGGCAAGGAGTCAAATGACGCCTTAGAAAAAACATCTTCAAAGTCCTGCAGGTGATGAGGGACTGCATCCCGGAATGACTTAGGAGCAGAGTTGGTGGCAAATGCCTGAGCTAGCTGCTGGGAAGTAGTTTGGCTAGCTCTAATCTCTGCCACAGTTGGAGGAGGTTGTAATGTAGTTGCATAGATCCTATCACCTGTTTCAATGGCCTTGTCTAGAGACTCTGAGTCAGGAGCACACACAAATTCACCCTCACATCCATCTTCTATCTGGGCTTCACTCATCACACCTCAAACGTCCTCATAGAGGGCCTCTCTATAAGGGAACGCCAAGGAGGGAGGATCCAGTAGGTTGAGGTCTGCAAAGGGGAGGTGTCCAACTTGGCAAGCATGTATAGTAGCGCGCTCATGGACTGAGGCTCTACGCTCCTCTCTAATCTCCTTGGCACATGTGGAACATTGTCGGGAGCAGTGGCTCATACTCACTTTACCCTTGGCCCAGTCAATTTCAGAGTTGTGGTCATGTAGCCAGGAGAATCCAAGTATCATGTCCTGCTTCTCTAGGCTGGTGACTGCAAAAACAGCATGCTCAGAATGAGTCTGGACTAAATCCACCACTGAGCAAATGGATCTCGTTTTGTTGAGTGTACCATCAATGTTATAGACTGGAATGGGACAAAAGAGAGGCCAAGTAGTGAGTTAATGTTGTTCCACATAGTGAGTATCAAGGAAGAGTCCAGTGGCACCATTGTTCAGAAGAGCTACAACGCTCCACGTCTACTGAGTGTCAGTTGTCTCAATCTCCACATTTAGACGCAGAGAGTTAAGAGAGGGAGTGGAGGCAACAACATAGCAGCGAGGGAGGCATTGTTCCTAAGCTGAGACACGTGGGTGTCGGACAGAAGGAGGAGGAGAAGAGGTCTCAGCTGAGGCCTTAGCAAAGAAGGTATTTTGTATGTTGAAGGAGGTGCTTACAGTTTCAGCCAGAGAATCATTGATAAAGGGCAGTATATTGGAAGATTCTACTGGTAGACATGCAAACTGACTAGCACCAGGCGGCAGAGTGACTAGCACCAGATGGCGGAGGCATACAACTCATCCATTGCCCTACTTAAAACCCTCCTCTATGGAACTTAAGGACTCATCCAAAGGTTCTACTACAGCCTCCACAGAACTCCTGGACTTATTCAAAGGTTCTGCTTCAATCTGTGCATCTGGAGAAGGGTTTCTCTGAGCATCTCTAGCAGCCAGGAGCTGGAGAAGGAGCTCTTCCTGCTCTAAGGCTGAAAGATAGTGTACCTTCAACTCCTGAGGGCAATATTGAGTGAAGTGACCAGGCTTTCCACAGCGATGACAGAGGAGAGGAAGAGAAGAGCGTTTGCAGGAGGCATCAACTTCCATGGGAACTCCTAGAGGAAGAGGACATGCCGCAGGTACCTGAGCTGGAGCTGGAGCACAAAATGGAAGGGAATGTGGGATGGGAGGACAAGCAGGTAAAGGTACATGTTGAAGCAGAACAAGAAGTAGTTCCTTAGTGGAGCTCACGCCTTAACTCTATGAGTTGCCACTAATCGCATGCTACCTGATACCAGGACTCAATACGTGTGTCATCCGGTCATTCTTTGGCCATACTGTTGATCCAATCCATGAGAGAGGGAAGGAGGCCATCTCAGAAGGTAACAACAAGAGCTCAGAAGGAGTCAATGTACTCATCTAGAATCCACTTCCTCTATCCGTATTGATGAGGGTCTTAGAGAGTAAGGGCTGCCACCTTAGCAGGGTCCAAGGGAAAGAACTCAGTCCGAAACCCCTTCTCAAATTGATCCCAGTTTTCAAAGCTCTTTACTCCTCTAAGACGTTGAAAAACTCGTAGCGCATATGTCGAAGCTCGTCCAGACTTCATGTAGGAAAAAACCCAGGCAATTTTGAGAGTGTCAGAAGGAAAGGCTTCATCACTGAGCTGAAGATAGGTGATACATGACTGCAGAAATTGCTTGCCTATGGCTCGGTCACCATTGAACACATCTAGGAGTGCTAGACAAGGAATATTGGCATGAACAGGGAGGAAGGCCCCAGAGTGAGGGACTGGAGGAGTGTCAGCCCTAACTGGAGGCGCCTAGAGAGGGGTAAGAGAGAGAGGGAAGTGCTCTAAGAGGGCCTGAAGAAAATGAGAGATAATGTCTGTGGCCTGACATAATTCTGCAAGTTTGGTGGTGTGGAGGGTGAGAGAAGCTTGAGTGGTCTGCACCTGAGTCTCTAGAGCAAGCAAGCGACCCCAGGCATCATTCTGAGGGGCAGAAGCATCCAAGGAAGCACCTGAAAGGGCTGGTTAGGTCATAGAAGCAACAAAGAAGCAGAGGTAATCCAATGGAAGAGTGACCTAAAAGGACAAGAGAGGGCTCAAGCAGGCTAAAGAGGGCTCCCAGACTGGAATGTAGAGACTTGTTCTGCTGTAAAAGTGACCTCTGGAGGCTATGGCTTAGTCACACAGCTGGCAGAGAAAAATCCAAAATATATATGAGTAATACAACTATAACTACTCACCTGGCAGAGGGAAATCCAAAGAGAACAAGTCTAGGGATTTTCTATGCCAGGAGTGACACTTCCAAGGCTCTAGAAGCGTAGAAAGCAACTGTACAGCATGACAAAAGCCACAATAAATTTTATAATCAAAAACTCGGAAATTGCCATTGCCAGAAGTCATGCACATGTCTCATGTGACTTGCTTAGTAATTTGGAGGCTAGCCTTGAGATGACTAAGCCTCTGGATGCTTACTAAGCCTCTGGAAGCGTTGGCTACACTTGTTTGAATGATAACTAAAGAACCAGAGCACCTCAAGGGCTAAAAATAGTACTAATAAATAGTGTTGAAAGAATAGAAGCAGTAAAGTAAAAGAGTAACAGCAGAAATAAGGAAATAAATAGAGGGAAAATGAAGGAATAAGGAGTGAAAGGAGTGAAAGAAGAAAGAAACAAGGAGTCCCCTGACAGATCCCTTCTCTGGATGCCTTCGCCCCAGAAAGCACGCACAAGACCCCTCTTGTTGCTGAAGAGTTGGAGGAGCTGCAGGAGGGTTTTTAAGGATGCAACAGATGAAAAGTATGCCCTCATCGCCTAGTGCTAACTGATTCACATGTCTGTCAGTAGAAGAGATCAATACAACTTCTGTCAACAACTCAGTACTCTCAACTGTAAGCATCACCCCTGACGTACCCAATGGCTCCCCTGAGCCCTCCTCAACTCCCCCCTGGGCGTGCACTCCTGCCTAGGAGCACCATCTCCTCTGCTGCTACATCATAGCCTGTATTCCATTGCCAAACTCACTCCAGATGAATGTGGAAATTGAAACCACTGATATACAGCAAACCTGGAGCGTAGTTGTCCTCCTGGACTCTAAAGCAACTGGACCCTTCATGGACGCTAGCTATGTGGAGCAGCACTAACTCATGACTCAGTTCCTCCTGTCCCCCATCCTAGTGTACAATGTCAATGGCACTCATAACAAAGCAGGATCCATCAAGTTTGTAGTGGACCTCATTCTGCGCTACAAATCCCATGCAAAGTGCACCACTTTTGCGGTTACAAGCATTGGCAAACAGGAGATTATCCTAGGATTTTCCTGGCTAGCATAATTCAGAGATTGACTAGGCCTCAGGGGAAATTAGCATGAGTCGGTGCCCCCGGCATTGTACCACCTGCTCAGACAAAGTGAAGAAGAAGCAGCGCACCGCGATGCAGGAATGTGCAGCTATCTTGGCATACTGGGTGGGATACCTCCCGTTTGCAGACTTCAACCTGCTGGACCCCCTGCCTCTGGCATTTCCTCATAGAGGCCCTCTACAAGGACAACAAACATAGCAAAGGGAACCTTGGCCAGGAAGAAGGATATGAGGAGGAGTTCCTGCCTGCCCTGGACCCAGAGCTTCCAGACGAAGCCATTAAGGTAGGAGACCACATCTACACCACTATGCTGAGACCTCTGCCGGTCACAGAAGAGATTCAAGCCAGCCAGACCACTTCTCAACAGCTGGCCCAGGCCTTCGTAGTGAATGCCCCTCCAAGAGCCTTCCAGGATGCAGTCTCCGACCACCTACACAATTTCAAGAATGTCTTTTCCAAGGCCTCGTTTGACTCTTTCTTGAAATGCAAGCAGTAGGACCACGCTATCAAAATCTTACCAAATTCAAAGCCAGCCAACTGCAAGGTCTACCCACTTGTGCTCAAAAAGCAGGATGAGCTCAACGTGTTCCTCCAGGAGAATCTGGAGTCCAGACAAATTTGCCCCTCAAAGTCTCTGATGGCCTCTCCAGTGTTTTTCATCAAGAAGAAGGATAGCTCCCTCTAGTTGGTTCAGGACTATTACATACTCAATGCAATGACTATCAAGAACCAATACCCACTTCTCCTGATCTTGGAGCTGATCAACAACCTCTAGAGTGTGCAATACTTCACTAAGTTGGACATCTGCTGGGGCTACAACAATGTGCGCATCCAGGAGAGAAATGAGTGGAAGGCAGTGTTCTGGACCAACCGCAGGCTGTTTGAACCCTTGGTGATGTTCTTCGGACTCACCAACAGCCCCGCCACCTTCCAGACCATGATGAACAACATATTCCAGGACCTCATAACCAATGGCATGGCATGCATGTACTTCGACAACATCCTCATCTACACCAAGATGTTGGAGGAACATCATTGGATCATGCAAATTGTCCTGGACTGTCTCTGCCAACACTAGCTCTACTGCAAGCCAGAGAAGTGTGTCGAGTGGACCCACATCAAGTACCTCAAACTCATCATCTCCCATGGCACGGCAGAGATGAACCTGATGAAGGTGGCTGGTGTCACACACTGGCCAGAACCCCATAACAAGAAAGAAGTGCAGGCCTTCTTGGGGTTCACCAACTTCTACCAGCGGTTCATCCAGGACTTCTCTCACCATGCTCAGCCCCTCTTCAACCTCACCAGGAAGGACGTTGCATGGGCTTGGAGAGACGCAGAACAGCAGGCCTTTGATGCCTTGAAGTCTGCCATTGCCTCCAAGCTCACCCTGTTCTTCCCTGACGATGACCGGTGATAGCGTCACAATCTCCCTATAAGCAGAATTTTAACTTGTTGCAAGTCTTTGGAATTTAGTTGAAGAGCTATAGGTGTGACTTATGATGTGCAAGGAATCTTTTGTGGTTACCACCCAGTAGTGCCTATACCAAGGGCACCTGTATTAAGTCAGAGTTCGGAAGTCGATAGCGGAAAGTAACAAATTGCCATCGGAAAGTCATTATGCTGTCGGAAAGTCGCTGGATGCTGTTGAAAGGTTGCAAGACACCCGTTAGATCTGTGCTCTGTACTCTTTATGTGATCTCTGAGGGAAAAAGTTGTTTTTATTCCAAGTTATAGTACAGTTTATATAGTACTTTTGAGAGGTGGGCAGTAACCTCCTACCTCAAACATTACCTTCCTCTGTTCTGTCTTCTGCTTCCCGTTCTGCCTGTGGGGCCTTCATTCCATTACTCCTTATTCAGACGCGAGCACTCCTCCGCTGCTGCTGCAGGCATCACTGTTCTTGCCGTTTACTCAGTCCGCCTCCCTGCAGCTAGCACGGTTACTTCTTTCTTAATCCATCAGCCCAGAGCTTCACACATCTCCTCTCTGAGTCAGCCACGCTATGAGGTTTGACCCGCCGCCTCTACCTCCCCTTCATACTGGAGTTTCTGTTTTGCTGTTTTGGGGCTATTCTGCCTTCAGCAATACTAAGCCCCTATTACTGGCCTTTCTGAGTCAAGGCAAACAGCTCCAACTTTGCCACCAGCGTGGTCCTCTCCCAGGAGTCCCCAGAGGACGGTAAGTGGCATCCTGTGGCTTTCTACTCCAAGAGCCTCAATGCCGTGAAACGGAATTACAAGATCCACAACAAGGAGATGCTCACAATCATCCAGTTGCTGGAGGAGTGGTGCCACTTCCTAGAGGGGGCTTGGCACAAATTCAAAGTCTAAACGGACCACAAAAACCTGGAGTACTTCCAGATGGCCAAAAAAGCTCAATCGTTGACAGGCTCAGTGGTCCCTGTATCTTGCCAACTTTGATTTTATGCTGCACCACAAGCCCAATCAAAGCATGGAGAAGCCCAATGCCCTCTCCCAACGTGCTGACCATGGCTCCGGCATGGGAGACAATGACAATATCACTCTTCTGCACCTAGAGCTATTTGCCATTTGCATACTAGAAGGGGTGGCAGTTCAGGGAAACAAGGTCAATATACTCACAAGGTAACTAGGAAGAAATGCAGAAAGACTCAGTCATGAAGGCCACATTGGCGCTACTCCGGTGCAAAATCCATATGCACTGATGAGTGGGGCATACAGAACAGGCTCCTCACCTTCTAAGAATGTATCTACATGCCAAACAACCTGGAGCTCCAGAGGCGCATTGTTGAGCAGCACCACAACTTCTGCATTGCCGAACACCCTGGCCACTGGAAGACACTAGAGCTGGTCTCTCGGAACTATTGATGGCCGCAGATGTCACGCTACATTGGTACGTACACTAGCACCTACGACCTCTGTTTCCAGACAAAGCCCCACTATTGCCCACCGACTGGCCAACTGCACTCCCTTCCTACACCAGCCACACACTGAAGCGTGGCCTCCATTGACTTCATTGTGGAACTCTTGGACACACACAGATACAATGCCATCATGGTTGTCATGGATCTCTATGGTAAGCAGGCGCACTTCATTCCAATGCACACAACCTGCTCTGCAATGGGCGCCGCCAACCTATACCAGAAAAACGTCTGGAAGCTCCACAGCCTTTCCAACGCCTACGTCTCCAACCAGGGCCTGCAGTTTGTGGTGGACTTCACCCATGAACTCTACCGCCTCCTGCACATCAAGCTCCACATGTCCACCACCTATCACCCGCAGTCCAACGGACAGACCAAGCATATCAACCAGGAGCTAGAACAGTACCTCTGGCTGTTTTGCAACGAACGTCAGGATGACTGGAACGAGCTCTTCTCTGAGGCAGAATTCCAGTACAGCAACCGCGTCCACGCATCCACACAGGTCTCCCCGTTCTTCCTCAACACCGACCAACACTCTTAGATGGGCTTTGAACCACGCGCACGCCAATCAGAGAATGAGTTGGTCAACAACTTTGTTGATCACATGCAGAAGGCACAGGAAGATGCAAAGGCCGCACTGACCAAGGCAAAGGACGACATGGTCCAGTACTACAATCAAGAACGGACTCTGGCTCCTCAGTACAAGCCCGGAGACCATGTCTACCTAGATGCCTCCGACATTGCAACCACTCAACCATCACAGAAGCTCTCGCACCGACAACTGGGCCCATACATGATTGAGCGACAGGTCGGACCCCTCACGTACCAACTCTGGCTGCCTGCCGGAATGCGTCAACTGCACCCGGTCTTCAATGTGGTCAAGCTCTTGCCTGCCTCAGACAATCCCATCCTGTCAGAGGACCAGTCTCCGGACCATGTTCAACCCTATTCCAAGCTTAGTCCGACAATACGCCTATTCCTAGCAGATCCAACTGGCCGCTCGGCCCACCCTTTCTCCTTTTGTCTTGTAGTAGTCAGCCTTGATGAGTCATATGCCCAGACCTTACTCAGCATTGATTATTGTTAGTTATACTCCTTTACATACCGAGGCCCAATTAGTAAACAGTATTAGTAATAGCACAGCCACCAATGTAGTATATATAGGCAGCCTGTGGGATAGAATATCCCCAGGCTAAACAATAGCAGTGTTCTTCTGGCCTATCCACTGAACCAACTGTAAGCTTATCTAGCGTCATCCGACCCTCTGTTAGCCTTGCTTGCCTCTTGCCTGACTCTTGCCCACCTCTGTGCTTGCTTGACTCTTGCTTGCCTCTTGCATTGCCAACTCTGTGGAAGGAGTTTTGCAGATGTCAAGCCTTGCCCTTACACATCCCTGGCCAATGAGCTCCTCCTCTACCACCTCCCATCCTTGTTGACAACGGAATGGAGTACAAAGTGGAGAAGATCCTGGACAGTCGTCTATTCCGGCACAAACTACAGTACAAGGTCAAGTGGAAGGGCTACGATATCAAAGACAACTCCTGGGAACCCACCAAAAACGTTCACGTGCCTGCCTTGGTCCAAGACTTCCACCGTGACCATCCCATGGCACCCCAAGTCATCTGTGGCCTCTACTCTATCTCCCCAACTGACCGCGCTATTCACAAACTGTTCTATCTGGTACGTCAAGATGCTGCACCCTAAAGAGGGGGTGATGTCAGGGGACTTCCATTTCCAGAACTTCCTTTTTTGACTCCCCAGAGTTCTCCAGGGATTTTTAGAGATCTCCAGGATGCTCCTGTGCCTTTCAGGAAGTACTGTACAGTCATTTCCATGCCTTTGCCACCCACGCTAATGTGCCGCTGATAAGACCTGGGCTGGGCTCAGCGCAGCAAAGCTATAATTAGCGACTTTTGTTGATAGAAGTTTGGCGGCTCACTCAGGCGATCAGGCACGACACGGACTACACATGACTAGGCGACCACAGGATGTTTAGCGCACGGGACTTCTAGACCACGGAACTCGCCCACCTGACTGTTAACGCACGGACCACACACATGACCTCGGGCTTGATAACAGGTCACCAATCAAAGATAGCCGGCGCCTTATAAGATTATGTGACTTGCTGACAGCCATCAGCAGGCTGTCACTTCCTCAGCCCCGGTGCCTAGCAGTTAGCGATGCTTAACTTTACCGACGCTTAGCGACTTTGGCGACACCAGCCCCCTTGATTGTTTCAGACTCCAGGATAGTCACCGTTTATTTGACTGATTTCAGTGCTCACTTGGTGACTTAGCGCTTGCCGACTGATAGACGCCGCGGGTTAGCTATTTCACATTCTATTCTTCTTGTCATAATCCATTCCCCATTTTGTTACTTAGTGACTTATAGCTTAATTAACACGGCGACTTAGCGCCTATAAATACTGTACATATTTTGTCTTAAGAGCATTGAATTCCATCCCCACAGTTCAGATCACAACTTGCGCACACTAAGTTCCTCGGAGTCGCCAAGGGACTTACTGTTTTACTGACTATACTAAGCTTGCTGTTTCTTTGCCAGTCTTGCCGACTGTCTAGGTGCTATACAAGCACACTTCAACTACGTTACATCACCAAGTCCTTGCCAACTGTTGGCACCCTAGCACCTTGCAGGCTACACGGCTTAGATTGCTAAGCACCTTTCTTCTAATTACTCCATTTTCCTTAACAAACTAAGTCTCTGGGACCCTGCCTGGACTCCCTCTCAACTAGCAACCG
>QLOM01009404.1:0-10947 GCA_003313785.1 Termitomyces sp. MG148
GTAATCTTATAGGGCGCCGGCTATCTTTGATCGGTGACCTGTTATCGAGCCCGAGGTCATGTGTGTAGTCCGTGCGTTAACAGTCAGGTGAGCGAGTCCCATGGTTTGGAAGTCCCGTGCGCTAAACATCCCGTGGTCGCCTAGTCATGTGTCGTTCACGTCGCGCCTGGTCGCCTGAGTGAGCCGCCAAACTGCTATCAACAAAAGTCGCTAATTATAGCTTTGTTGCGCTGAGCCCAGCCCGGGTCTTATCACCGCCTTCCGAGCCTCATCCTCAGCCAGTAAGGGAGGGAGGTTGGTCAAAGCAGTGGGCAATGGTAAAGCAAGAAGGAGGAACACCGCCTCTGCGCTCAGGAGTAGTGACTCCAGTCCTTCTGAAGGAGGAGAATGCTCTAGTGACTGAGCTGGTGAGGTCACCCTGCCATGTACCAATGGCAGTAACGTGGGCTGATTGAATAAACTAACAGCACATGTGTAATGCTGACTTGGTAGCATGGAACAGGTCGTTGATTGACAACCAAGGGGTGGTATTTGAGAGAAAAAACGGAGTTACTCTCATTGACAACATGAGGCAACAATATTTGTCGCAACACAGTCACATCAAGTGGCAGAGGCCACCACACTTGGACCAATGCAATGAGCATGGGCTAAGAGGTGACGGGCCAACGGGCCTGGTGACACCTTGGCGTCAGAAGTAGGAGGACAAGGGTCCCTGAGAAAGCCAGTGTTTGGCTGAGCCGGAACAGGTGGCACTTGCAGCTGCAGGAAGCTTGGTGGGGCACCAAGTGCACTGAATGCCCAGAGTGCTAAAGGCTCAGAAGAGGATACCAGGCATGAATGAGGCGGAGCAAAAACATTGATCCACAATGTATGACCACCTCAACCAACTAGTTGATGACGTGTTGAGCATCAGATTTCACTTCTCAGAGGAAGTGAAAGCTCGCAAAAGCAATGGCAAGTATATCAAGGCATATACTGGTGGGCACCAGTTCTCTCAATTAGAGGATTGGGCTGTTGATGTGTGCTACTATCTAGCTGCATGCAGCTACGGAGGCACGGACATGGACAGGGAACAAGTATTTAATTCCTGGAAGGCAAAGCCAAGGTGTGGTACCGCTACCATAAGCAGTTAAACACTGGACATTCAAGGACATGCTCACTGGTCTGTATGACTGGTTTGTAAGCCCTTCAACCATGCAGAATGCACAGGAGGCCTTCTGAACGGCATCCACAGCATGAGAGTCCAAGGGTTCTATGACACTCTGCTAGAGCACGCACAGAACATGGTAGTGTACCCTGATGCGTACACAATCTGTGAGGCATTTGTAGATGGCCTACCAGCTGAGATGAGACAATCTCTGTTTAGGGACAATAATCTGTTGCCAGAAATCGATGCCGCTGAGGAGTTCCTTGTGTATGCAATCTGGTACAAACAGGCCACTTGCACTGCAAGTATAAGGGCAACCTCTGGAGGCTATGGCTCAGTCACACAGCTGGCAGAGGGAAATCCAAAGTATATTTAGATAATACAACCATAACTACTCACCTGGCAGAGGAAAATCCAAAGAGAACAAGTCTAGGGATTCCCTATGCCAGGAGTGACACTTCCAAGGCTCCAGAAGCGTGGGAAGTAACTGTATAGCATGACAAAAGCCACAATAAAATTTATAATCTAAAAAAGGAAAATCTCTGAAAATAATCAAAAACTCGGAAATTGCCATTGCCAGAGGTCATGCACATGTCTCATGTGACTTGCTTAGTAATTTGGAGGCTAGCCTTGAGATGACTAAGCCTCTGGATGCTTACTAAGCCTCTGGAAGCATTGGCTACACTTGTTTGAATGATAACTAAAGCACCAGAGCACCTCAAGGGCTGAGAATAGTACTAATAGATAGTGTTGAAAGAATAGAAGCAGTAAAGTGAAAGAGTGACAGCAGAAATAAGGAAATAAATAGAGGAAGAATGAAGGAATAAGGAGTGAAAGAAGGGAGAAATGAGGAGTCCTCTGACATCACCCCCCCTTTAGAGTGCGGTGTCTTGACGTGCTGGGTAGAAGTAATTTTGGACAGCCTGGTCAACCTTGGAAAGGGAGTAGATGCCTCTGATTGCCCGGGGAGCATTGGGGTGCTGTTGATAGAATTCCCAGACCAAGACAGGAGCATAGACATTTCCTTGTGGCTTCCAAGAGATGTCTTCAATTCCATAGCCCTTCTACTTGACCTTGAACTGAAGCTTATTTCTGAAGAGTTGGCTGTCTAAGATCCGTTCTACTTCATACTCTTCTCTATTGTTTACCAGAACTGGAGATGGTAGTGGCTGTAGACGTTGGCCTAGAATTGGATCATCTGGTGCAGGAGAGAGCTTTACTACATTGAAGACCAGATGGAGTCGGCTCATTCCACTAGGCAGTTTGAGTTGATAGGCTAGTGGGCCTACCTGCTTTACTATAGGAAAGGGTCCTAGATGACAATGAGAGAGCTTCTAAGAAGGTCGAGTAGTAGCGATATCAGAGACATCCAAATGGACTCAATTTCCGGGCTTGTACTTGGAGGCTGAAGTTTGTCCACAATCATAATAGTGGGCCATGTCATCCTTTGCCTTAGTTAAGGCTGCCTTAGCTTCTTCTTGGGCTGTCTTCATCTGATCTAGGAACTCATTAACAGCTTCATTTTCTGAAGGTTGTCCCTGAGGCTCAAATCCCATCCGAGGGTGTCGACCTGTGTCCAGAAGGAAGGAAGACATCTGGGTGGCAGCATGTACATGGTTGTTGTATTGGAACTCAGCCTCTGGTAATAGGTTGTCCCAGTCATCCTGTCATTCATTGCAGAAAAGCCAAAGATGCTATTCCAGCTCTTGGTTGACATATTCAGTCTACTAGGGGTGGTAGGCAGTGGAGGTGTGGAGTTTAACATGGAGCAGACAATACAGTTCTCTAGTAAACTCTGCCACAAATTGAAGTCCATGGTCTGAGACATAGGCATTGGACAGCCCATGGAGTTTCCAGACATGCTTCCAGTACAGGTTAGCAGCATCCATAGCAGAGCAAGTGGTGTGTGTTGGAATGAAGTGAGCACACTTGCCACAGAGATCTATTACTACCATGATTGCATCGTATCCATGAGCATCTGGTAACTCGACAATGAAGTCTACTGAGGCCACACTCCAATGCTCAGCTGGAATAAGCAAAGGATGAAGTTATCCCATGGAAGGCTGACAACGAGGTTTAGTTCAAAGGCAGAGGTCACAGGTGGAGGTGTAAGAGCCAATATACTGTGACATTTGAGGCCACCAGTAATTCCAAGAAACCAGTTCCAGTGTCTTCCACCTGCCAGGATGGCCTGCAATCCAAGAATCATGATGCTACTCAACAATCTGCCTCCAGAGGTCAGGTAGGTTGAGTACATAAATGCGCCCCTGGAAGGTGAGAAGACCATTCTCCAAGGACCACTTGTCAGTGCAAACTGACTTCACTCCAGCTCTCTTCCATGTATGCAGGGCCAGAGCAGCCTTGGCTACCAGGTCTTCTTGAGCACCCTCTTGGTTACCTCAGCAGATGTCTTGAAGGATGCTTGCTTCTTCTCCCTGGCCAACTACACCTTCTAGAGCACGGATAGCAAAGAGCTCTGGCTTCAGAAGTACAATATTGTCATTGTCACTAGCTCTAGAACCATGATCAGCTTGCCTAGAAAGCACATCTGGCTTGCCCATGCTTTGTTCAGGTTTGTGATGCAATGAAAAGTCAAAGTTGGCCAGATACAAGGACTTGGTGGTTAAGTTTCTTGGCCATCCAAAAGTACTCTAAGTTCTTGTGATCAGTCCACACCTCAAACTTATGCCTGGCACCCTCAAGGAAATGTCACCACTCCTCAAATGACCAAATGATAGCCAACATCTCCTTGTCATGGATCTCATAATTGCGCTCCATGGCATTGAGACTCTTGGAGTAGAAAGCCACAGGATGCCACTTACTGTTGATAAGACTCTGGCAGGGCTCAGCGCACCAGCACTATTTTTAGTGACTTATGTTTTGCAGCTAGCAGGGATCGAACTCAGGCTACAGGACGTGACGTGCAGGATCATGGGACTTAGCAACCACATGACTTGGCAATTACCTGCTACTTACCTGACTCTAGCCTGGCCCCCTTCAAGTCCCCGATCAGTGATAACTGACACCAGAGCCTTTAGCAACGCCTATCAAAATCCAGTGCTTCTCAAAGATCCAATGACAGATCACTTTAGTGATGCTTAGCAACTTATGCAAGACAGGTCCACGTGATGGTTTCAGATATTAGCAACACTTACAGTTGATCCGACGCTTAGCGACCTGCGCGAGACAGGCCCCCTTGATGGTTTCAGGCCTTAGCAACAGTCCCTGTGCATTTGGCCTCTTTCACTGCTAGGATGTTAAGTTAAAGCTTGCCGACTTGACAGACACCGTTGCTTAGCAACTTTCACGTTCCATTGTACTTGTCTCCATTTTTTTGTGATTGATTAATTAGCAACTTTTTAGTTTAATTGCCACGGCGGCCTAGCGCCTATAAATACTGTACATATTTTGTTTTAGCCATCAGTGAATCGTACGCCCCACAGTTCAGATCACATTTCAGTGCATTCTAAGTCCTCAGAGTCGCTAAGTGAATCTGTCTTGCCAACTTCACTTTGCCAGCTTTGACTACTGACTTTTGTATTACAGTGCCATATGGGCACATTGTCGCCAACATTTATGTTGCTAGAGTCCTTGCTGACTTATAGCACCCTAGTGCCTTGAAGGCTTTTGGCTTAGATCGCTAAGCAACTGGTTTATTTCTCTAAGTTCAAATCACACTAAAAAGACTAGGCTTCTGGGACCCTGCCTGGGACTCTCTCCAAACACTAGCAACCGCCCAACACTACTCATTCATGAGACACTAAGTTTACCATCTACCAGGACAGTGCTTAGCGACTTTTGGGCATCATCAAATTGGAGCCCACCGCGAGGGACTTTAAGGCAGAATTCCACCAGAAACCTGTCTTCAGCGCCAGCACCGCCTTCTCAGCCAGTCGGCTGGCACCTTTCACTCTTTACACTAATCACCTTCTACACCACAGTTACTTGGAGCTTTATTGCATCGTACTCTAGCACAGGAACTAGCCAACGCTTCAGCCGACCTTACAGTTGACAACATTAGCAACCTCTTTCCATGACAACTCGACTTTGAACCAACCGTTCCCGGACATCAGACACCTCTTGCCGACTTAGCACAAGGGTCGCCAAGCTCACCCTTTACACCACTATCCCAGTTATTCAGATCACCAACACCCACACCACTACCGTTACCAGTACACTTACCAACCCTCTCATTACCGACCACTCGCTTACTGACTATCATAGAGGCAGCTGTCCCTCAGCGCATGCCACCTCGCAACCACTTCTTGGCCCCAAAATGGGATGAAACTAAGCCACGGGAACTCACACAGTACTTTAAGGAACTAGAATACCTCTTTTGCAACTGCGGTATTACCGAACACATGCAAATGAAGAAATACGCGGCATGGTATGTATTATACAACATGGCAGAAACTTGGACTGGCCTTAGGGAATTTAGCACCTTGATTCCCATCCCTGGCAACCAACCAATTGGACCCCCGGCCTTAGCGACTTACAAGGAATGGAAAGTGGCAGTCATCCGACTCTACCCAGGTGCTGAGAAATCCACCAGGTATACAGTAACAGAACTTCAAAAGCTAGTACAGGAAACATTTGACAATGGTATTTACATGCTTGGCGCCCTCTCTACTTACTATAGGAACTTCCAGAGGGTTGCTAGGTGGCTATTACAAAATGGCAAACTCTACCGCAATGAGGAACATTGCTTATTCCAGCAAGGTATTCCTACATTGCTATGGGCATGGATTGCTAGGCACTTGGAAATCTTACAGCCCAACTACCACTCCGAGGAACCCTACGATGTGGACGACGTCTTTGAAGCAGGCAAATGGATGTTGAAAGGCACAGACACTGGCGTGAGCGCTTCTCGTCCTGCCCCAACTCCTGGCATGATTCTGGTCGCTGCCGCCTCAATCGCTCCATTACCGACTCAACTGACACCTGACCACTATGTCAAGAAAGAAGACTTGGATACCGCTATTGCTGCCACCATTGCTAACGCCATGACATGCATTGAGACTATGATCACCATCAGCTTTACCGCCACCTGTAATATTGTTCCTGCTAACAACCTTTGTCACTTCTGTGGTGAAGTTAGCCACACTATGACATGCGGTCGCTGCCCGACTTTGGAAAACTACATCCGGCAAGGACGCATTTGCAGGGCTGCCAACGGCAAGGTAGTACTTCCTTCTGGCACCATCATACCCAACTATCCTGAGCTCAAGTCCTACCAAGAGCGCATGGATGAATGGCACCGACAGAACCCTGGCAACCTAGCGACTGGCACTCTTACCAGCAATGCTAATCCCGACGCAGAACAAGCGCTACAGCAGCAAATGGTACTAGAAGTCATGCACTTGGACACGGTTAGCGACAATGGAAATCTCACTAAGGACGCACGTATTGAAACTCTGAAAAGCGAATTGGCAACTTTGAAGCAAGTATTTGATGGCGTGGAAATTAAGAAACCCAAGTAGCCATTAACTGGTTACCAACCTTTAGCGCCTTCCTCTACTGACACGTCCGTACCCACTGCTGCCGCCCCAGCACATGTACTAACGCAGCCAGCTGCTCCCGCTGTTGCCGACCCAGTTGCCACACCCATGGCACCCAGTACAGACACTACTGCTTCAGCACCACCACCTTTGCACCCATACTCTGGTCTTCCCACCTGCTATACGGCTCCCATCCAACGAAACTTTGCCACACCTGATAAGCGACCTGAAGGTGGTTACCAACCAACAGCACCCATATATGACATTGAGAAATCCAACCACGTATTTAGCCGCATTATGAAGACACCAGTGACCTTATCAGTAGAGAAACTTTGCAGCATAGCGCCTGACGTCAGAAATCAAGTCAAAACAGCGGTCACTCCTAAGCATACCTTACAGGCCATGGTTCAAAACACACCCGACATTGATGACGCACTACCAGGATTTGCACTCGCTACCGACTCATTGCTAACCAACACTGATGCTAACCAACAACTCATCAACGCCACTTCGATAGATCCAGTGGAAACTTACATTCGGTCGCTAGTGCCAAGAGAGGACCCTGTCATTCTAACAGTAGCCCAGGACTCACACACCATTCAATCAATTATGCTTATGGTCGACAGTTGTCAGGAGATAGAGGCCATTGTGGACAGCAGCTCCCAGATTATCTCAATGTCAGCAGAAGTCGCTAACAATTTAGGCCTCATCTATGATCCAGGTATAGTCTTAAACATGCAAAGCGCTAACGGTACCATAGACAGATTGCTTGAACTTGCTAAGAATGTGCCGTGCACCATTGGCGACCTCATGTTTTACTTGCAGATACACATACTATGCTCACCCGCTTATGACATACTCCTTGGCCAACCTTTCGACGTTTTGGCATGCACAATAGTTAAGACTTTATCCGACAACAAAACCATGCTAACAATTAGCGACCCAAACTCTGGCATCTGCCGCACAGTGCCGATCTTCCCAAGAGGCCACCAAAAAGAAAAGCTTGCCAAAGCACCAACGTTAGGTGCTAAAGGTTCCAAAGATTGGCAACTCATAGATGGCCTCTCAGCGACTCACTCCAACAACTCCGGCATCCGCTTAGTGCTCTAGGACTTTTTCCAGCTGCTTAACCGCATTCTCCAGCACATGCAGTACAGTGGCAGTACGTTTTCAGGACACAAGCTAGTACTCTGTGCCCTGCGCTTCAAGATCCTCACACATGCTAACGCCCTCTTTGAATTCAGACCTGAGCAAGTTGCTGCCCAGCAAGACTTAGTGAAGGCGCTATATGAAGCCCAGCCCCTTGTTCCCATTGACTACCAGTTGCCAGACCCTGTCATACTGGCAGTTGACACCTTGTGCATTGCCATCAGCTTCTTCTTGTGCTAGTGCCTTAGCAACAATCAGAAACAGAGGTGCTACAATTGCTTTGGGTCAATTACGCTAAACGACAGAGAGTCACACTACAGCCAGGCCAAATTGGAACTCTATGGTCTCTTTAAAGCCTTTCAGGTGCTAAGGATGTATCTTATTGGCATACGGAACCTTATTGTGGAAGTAGATGCTAGGTACATCAAAGGTATGCTACAGAACCCTGACATACAGCCATCTGCCAGCATGAATCGCTGGATAGTCACTATCCTCATGTTTCACTTTGAGCTGGTACACGTCAAAGGCACCTTCCACAGACCTAATGGACTTTCCTGACGACCTTTACAGCCTACCAACCCTCTTCCCAACCAAAGTGACAATGACGTCTTTAGCAACTGGATAGACCAACTTCATGGATTCATGCACCTTATACAGCTCCCTCTTTGTCTCCTCCATAGCGACTGACCCGCTAACACTTATCTACACCCAATCATTCCTTACCAACCTACTTCCTTTACCGCCCCTCTCACATTCTTTACCGCTAACATTACTGACAAATCGCCAACCATCACAAGAGTTGAGGAACCAAAGTCCCTTAGAGAAAACAGCACCAACCTTGCTTATGACTCAGTACCCAGGAGCGCTAAGGCTCAAACCAACAATGCACACCTAAACACCATAAAAGACTGGTTGACATTGCTTAAGTGACCTGATCATCTTAGCAACAATGAGTATGCCACTTTCATCCATTATGCCACCAACTTCTTCATTAGCAACAATTGACTCTGGCAACACAACAAAGATGGTGCCCACAAACTCGTTGTGTGGCCTAGCGACCGACTTTGGATCTTACGTGCCATGCACGACAACTTAGGCCACAGAGGACTATATGCTACACGTGCCATACTACTGGAACAATCCTAGTGGCCTCATATGCGAGCTGATGTCGCTTGGTATGTAAAGACTTGTCACCTCTGCCAGATTCAGCAAACTTGCCAATTGCTCATCCTGCCAATGGTCGCCACGCCAGTGCCTCTCTTCAGCAAGATCTATATTGACACAATGCACATGCCTAAGTCAGGTCGCTACAAGTATATCATCCAAGGATGCTGCTTGCTAGTACACTGGCCAGAATTTAGAATGCTCCAATGGGAAAACACCAATGCTATAGCTAAGTGGTTGTTTGAAGACGTCATCTGCTGCTGGGGTGTGCTAAGAGAAATAGTTACCAACAATGGTGCTCCCATCATCAAGGCACTAACCTACCTCGCCAAGAAGTACAACATTCACCACATACGCATCTCAGGTTACAACAAACGCGCTAATGGTCTTGTGGAGCGTCCTCACTTTGATGTGCGCCAAGCTCTCTTCAAGGCAGTAGACAGCGATGAGTCCAGATGGAGTGAAGCGACCTACTCTGTCTTCTGGTCAGAAAGGGTAACTATACATAAGGGCATGGGCTGCTCACCTTATTACGCAGCGACTAGCACCCACCCCTTACTGCCTGCTGACATCATTGAAGCGACATACTTGCAACCCGCACCCAACTCCCTACTGTCCTCATTGCTCAACGTGCCATTGACTTACAACAACAAAATGAAGACTTAGCGCGCTTATATGAAACAGTCTTTAGTGCCAGACAAAAAGCAGCACTAAGATTTGAAACAGACCACAGCGCTACCATACAAGACTACAACTTTGGCCATGGGTCACTAGTACTCATGAGAAACTCCAAGATAGAGACTATCCACAACAAGAAAATGCGCCCTCGCTACTTAGGGCCATTGGTAGTTATCTCTCATAATTGTGGAAGCGCTTACGTCCTTTGTAAACTAGATGGGTCGGTACTGCACCGACCAGTGGCCGCCTTCCGACTACTCCCTTACCTCGCATGTGACCGAATATCCTTACCAATCGAGGCGCTAGACATCGATACTGCCAAGCTCAGAGAACTTGAAGAAACCAACCTACTGGATGAAGATGACCTACCACCTGAAGAAGAAGAAGACTAAAATACTGTTTACTTTTCTTATCGACTCTTTTTTCTCTACTTATCTTTTTACTATACAGATGTTTTCTTTTTACTTTACTTCAAGATGCAGCATTGGCAACTTTGATTGCTGCCTGGTGCTTTGCGCAACTCCTCACAAGGGTTTTTTGCCATGATGATCTACTGAGCATTCCCTTAAGAACTCAAGTCGCTAAAACACCACTTTTGCTAAGTCTTTTCTTTCACAAATCTTTCCAGTACACGTTTCTTTACCATACACACAGACTTTCTTACTACCAATTTCTTACCTCACACAATATTGCAAAATGTTTATGTTATATTTTTCTTTCTACTACAAGTCTGTCTATGAACAACAATACTAAAATGTTCAAAAATTTTACAGGCGCTAGCGACTAGGCCTGGTTACGGTCAGCAGGAAAAAAAAAGGGCAGGAGTGGGAAAAGGTCTTCAGCCTGGACATTGTTTTGCTCTTGCCAGGCTAGCACCTCCTCACAGTCCTGCTGGTACCGCCTCAAGATAGCAATGCTGCATCCCAGCGCTCTCTGCCTCATTCTCATCTCCGCCATGCCATTGTCAACCGCCCTCATCTCCTACGCCATTACCAACTCCATCCCCACCACTTGCTCCATGAAACGTGCCAGCTCCTCTGGTGACCTCATACCAGTGATGGGGTAAAGAAGTTCTTCACCCAATCAGTTGAAGTCGCCACCCATCACCTGAGAAGCAGGGAGGGGTGTTCAACGCGAATCCATCCTAGTGACCGGCGCAGGATGTTTGACCTGCTTGTAGTCCTCATCACCGGAGGACATTTCTTGAGCTGTCGCCAGCTGAGCACAATGGTTGGTTAGCAACATCCAACACCTGGAGAGGAGTCTTACCTCCTCTTCTCCTTCCTCTCGGTCCTCTTCCTTCTTTTTCTC
>QLOM01009437.1:0-11308 GCA_003313785.1 Termitomyces sp. MG148
TCTGTGCTGTTTTGTGTCTGATTTTCTTTTGTCAGTCTCTTTGTTCTGTTTTGTCTGGTTGTTGGGTTTTCTTTGACTAGCTCCATTGTCTTAGGGTATTTCTAACTTAGTCTATTGTGTTCCTTTCTTCTTTCCATTCTTCTTTCCATTATGTTTTCCATTTATTATCAGTGGTTTTAATTTTCTTGGCTTTTGTAGCTCAATCATTTGTTCTTCTGTCCTGTTGTTCCAGTTCTTTTCCTGGTCATCCGCATGCTTAGTTAGGTGGTGTACATTTATAATTGGTTGTTTTAGTGTTTCAATATAGTGTTCTTCTTATGCATGCTTGGGGGTGTGTTTTCCCTGGTTATATTCTCAGCCATTCTCAGGGTGTCTTGTTCAGTTCTTTGTCTAAGCAACTCTTTCTTGTTGTATCTGCTAGTGTCTCATTCATCTCCTATTCATTTTCTGCTTAGAGGTCTGGATTTGATCTAGGTACTCACAATCTGCCTCTAAGTCAGTCTGTTCACGTCATCTTCCCAGCTACTGTCATCTCTCTCTCTTACTAGTATTCCATCATTTTAGGATTCCACCGTCCTCTCTGGTTCTTGGTTCTCCTCGCTATCTGTCTTGCTCTCTAGGTCCTCTTCATTGTCTGTTATCACTCTCGTCCTCCTCTGGATGCTAATATCCATTGTTTTGTGTAGGATTTCTTCCTGTTATAGTGGGCAAGCTATAGATTGGTCTACCTTGTTGGCATGTTCTTGGAGTATGTGGATTGTGGCAATCTTCCTTCCCTTATGTTCCCTAACCACCATTATTGTCCAGTCCAATCTCCTTTCTACTACATCTGGTTTTGCAATTGACAAGATTGTTGCACATGCAATGTGTTTGGCCACTTGGGTTTGTTTTGTCTGCCGCTGTGTACATGACAATATCATCACCAAGTTTCATCCTTTTGAAGTGGCAATTTGCAATCCATGTTTGTGGCAGAATTGCTCATAGCATCCATTCTTTCATTAGTATGATTGTGCTCAGAACTGTTTCTGCTGAGGAGACTTGACACAGGAATAGATTGTGTTCCATTATGTTCACTCTTCTCTCTCTCTGTTGTGCTATGCTGGGTTGTTTGTGGAGTGTGGGTTGTTTGTATGGTGGAGGAGGGTTGTTCCATCTTTCTAGGTCAACCTGCATTCAGCTTTTGTTGAGTTTTGTGTATGTGCAGGCAGTTTCTTATATCTGTTCCTATACTTTCTTGACATTGGTTATGGTCTAGGAGTCCAGCGGTATGCAGAGTATGCTGGTAGTGTCCCTAGTGAGTTATTGGTCATGCATGGTATAGGTGTGTAGGCCTGAGGTTTCTAGCGAGGCTGGTACTTTTGGTTGGGTAGTGGTTTGCTTGTTGAACTGTCAGTTTTGCTTTGTCTTGTCTGGTTACATTTGTCCTATGCTTTTTCTTGTATCTATTTTTGGTGTTTTGTCTATGTCATGGTGTGTTTTATATGGTCTTGCTATTTTTTTGTCTTTTGAGGTGCTTAATCATAAGGTTTCAGGGTTGTGCAGATTATTCTGTCCTTTGTTTGGTTCTGGTTGTCTGAGCTAGTGGTAGGTCGCTGTCTTTTCTTTTTTGTCCCACTCTTCGTGCTTCTCACCCTTAATTGTGCATATTTGCTTGGGGAGTGTGCTTTAGCATCAACTCTTCCCATTCATTTTACTCATTTTGCAGGTATGTTGTTTTATTTGGTTCTATCTGGGTTTGTTCTGGTCATCTTGTAGTGTTGTTTACCTTCAGGGTGGTGTTTTATGTTGGGGTCTTATGCCTTGTATTTTAATTGTAGGGGTTTTTCTTTTTATGTGGCTTTCTATTACTTGGTCAATTAGGTTTTCTTGCTTTTTTCGGCTTGGGCTTGCCTGGGTAGGTGTCTGTGTTAATGACTTATGGTTGTGTCTTTTTAACAATAATTTTATTTTGGGGGGTCGTTGTCTCCTTTTAGTTTGGGTTTTTTGCTATCCTGTGCTCTGTCATTGCAAGGTTAGCCTTGCTCGAGAGTGTGGTGGACTTAAAATCTGCTGTTATTCAGATTGAAATTCTGACCATGAGAGCCCCACAAAGATCTATTTCTTCATATGCCAGTTCAGAATGCTCCGCATGTGTACATCTTGTACATCTTGGTGCAAAATCTCCTTCTTCTATTCTCTCCTCAAAGCATGACAGGTACATACTTAGTCCATGCAATGCAGGAAAGCAGTTTGTTGTTGTAGAGCTCTGCAAGGACATTTGTATTGATTCAACTTGCCAACTTTGAATTCTTTTGTGGCATTTTTAAGCACTTCAAGCTTAGTGTTGCAAAGACTGATGTCATGGCTAAGGGTGCTCACTGACGCTAGTGTACTTTGTGCAAAGAACATTCACGGAGTACAGGTGATGCAACAGCCAGATCTGAACTGACATTACCCAGTCATTATAATTTATAAATTAAATTGTGAAATAAACAATAGATTAGATTGCTAAATAAATAAAATGGCAAGAGACAAGTGATGTCCATGTGTCCATTCTTCATCCAAGTACATGCCATGGCCGCTTCCCCAAGTTATTTAGCAATTTCATTTATAATTCACAATTTGACTTATAATTTGAAGATTGCCAACAATTGCCAAGAAGAGGCTTGGACATTGCCAAGGAAATTCAGCATCAGCAAGAGGTTGGTTTTTTGCAGCAAACCCACATGGGATCTGGCAATATGTATGGAAATTTTGGTTAAAACTGTCATTAGGCAAAGTAAGCAAAGATTTTCATCCTTCTACAAAGCTTCAATGTTGTGGTCTGTTAGCCATCTAAGTCCTTTTTTAGATTTTTTTTTAGATTCTGGACAAATGACAATCCTTGAATAAAGTATGTAATCAGGCACATTTGATGCAGGTTCAATGCTCATTTAAAAACTTGGATTATCATCCTTGTAATGAGAGTGTCCAAATATGGAAACTTGATCTTATCAGGTAAATAAGCAAGTTATCAACACATACCTTTCTAATACTTACCACTACACACTCTTCTCAAAGTTCTACTCTCTCTCTCAATAGAACTGTCATTGACTCAAATCAAGGATGTAGATCATCATGCTCTTATGGCTAGTAGAAATATTGCCTATAAAGAAGTTTTTGAGGAGTTGACACAACTTCTGTCATTTTAACCATTTTTATTTGATTTGAAACTATACTGATTTGTTTTAGACACTTGCTAAATACACAGAACAATGCAAACCATAACTTTGACACCTCCACCAATCCATGTTAGAATTTTCCCTGATGGTCACCGACTAGTTTATCATGTCCAAACACTATATTATCTGGTAAGACTTTGTCCAAAGCCTTAAAATTATTCTGATTGTATCTGTTCTAGACTGCTCCTAAAAATGCCTCTTCTGTTTGTGAAGATCATGTGGAGCTTGTATCCAAACCTTCATTGTAAAATTATACCTGCTTCTTACTTTGTCTAGTTTCAATTCTCATGCAATGCTGTAATTCACTACTCTACTTACTGCTGTACTTGTAAAATGCATATTAATGAACTGTTCCTTTTTTCCAAGAGTATACAACTGTAATGCAGGTTATCTCTTTTGGTGCTAATGCACATGTTGACTCAAACACAAACCACAATCATCATGTCGCTGTCCTCTCCTCCACTAGCTTCGCCACTTGATTCAACTGGAATTTTCTCTTCTCCAACTCCATCTAGCTCACAAGTACCTTCATTGCATTTTCCATCCAATTTGTGGCCTTTTGATGATCATAAAAGCATTGATGAAGAGTGCATTTTACAACATTTGTAGCCACTCTCAAATGATTTACATGGATACATTTGTCTGAATTTTTTATTAGGCAACAGACTGAGTAGTCAAAGTTTTATTGATGATTTTCACATCAGTTTCCGGTTTCACATCAGTTTCTATGATAGTATGGTCCCTGAATATAACAATCTTACTGGATTGATACCTCTGAGCCTTTGGGAGTGCTCTTGCAATTACTACCTATGGTTGAATCCATCAGCAGACAGCAATTTCAACTCCAACAGGACATGAAGCATATGGAGGATGAGGTCATATCAACTCAAAAAGACTTGTTAGAAAAAATAAAGTGTGCAGATATCTACTTTGAAACCAAGTTTGATAACTATGTATGATATTTCATCAGGTCAATTTCCACAACTTTAGCCTCAAATTTAACAATGCCATCTCCATCAGCTGAACAGTCATATCCTCTGCCAAAAGAACATCAACAAGATTACCAGCATTATGTATTGGACCATTGGGGAATATCGCAAGGCATGGAAAGCCAAGAAGTTATCAACTTTGACAGCTCAGATGACTCTCCAAAAAATGTTATGATGAGACCAAGGATGAGGAACTAGTAATGACATCATTGATGCAATCCAAACACTTGCCCACTCTATCTGGCATGACTTGTTACATTGAGTAATAGCTCCAATTACTTGGTCTAAGGCTTGCCTGGAGGCATGTAAGCCTGCAGCTTACAGCAGTTCAAATATCCTTGTCACGGAACTGTATATATAGAGCCAGGTGTCTGAATCATATAGTTGATTCAGATATACCTTTTATAAGCTGTAACGGTTGCTGTGGTCTGGTTCCACTGGCCCTCTTACAAGGCATGTGATTACTATGAATAGATTTCCTGAGCTATCATGGTGCAAAAATAAGTGGAAGGCGCACATGATTGCAACCAACAACTACTCATCTTGGTATGCAAAACATGTTGGCCATTCAGCTCATGTCAAGACCAAGCCAATTAAAGTGGAAGATGAACACAAGTCTATTAAGAAATGCCCTGCCTTATCACTCGAATTACCTATGCATAAAAAACTCAAAAAGTCCATCAAAGAGGGTCAGGAGAGTATTACTGAGGCACCAGAACTACAAAGACCAATAGTGGTGTGTTCACATTACTTTGGTTCTACAACATATGCTCTAATCTCTTTTTTGGAAGCTTAAAAATTCTCTGTAAGGTGGACATAATGATTGGCCATGCTAGCTAACCGGTTCTTGCAGTGCTTAGGTTTTTGCTAATCCACAAGATGCGACAAAACTCTGTGCACCAATGCCTCTTATTTCTGTGCCAGTGGCTACCCTCCAATCAAGTTTTACTATTGCCACTTTGAGCCCAACTGCTGCCAATACCATGACTCCAAGCCCAACTACCATTCCAAGCCCAACTACCATTCCAAGCCCAACTACCATTCCAAGCCCAACTACCATTCCAAGCCCAACTACCATTCCAAGCCCAACTACCATTCCAAGCCCAACTACCATTCCAAGCCCAACTACCATTCTGGCCACGATTTCAAGCCCAAGAACTTGCACTGTAACTCTGAGCCCAACTGCAAGCACAAACACTCACTCTCCCTCAAATTCAAGCCTCTCTAGTATGGCTTCTGTCAGGGGACCGGTCTCCAGACCATGTCCAACCCTATTCCAAGCTTAGTCCGACAATACACCTATATTCACGGTAACGTTACTTGCTCGTTTCCAATCAAATCCAGGCCCAGCACATTGGAAGGCACTGTTACACGTCCTTGCGTATGTTAAAGGCACTATTGACTATTGCATCGTATATCTGAAAGACCTAAGTGGATCTACAAAGCCGATAGGGTATGTCGACGCCGATTACAGCGGAGATCTGGACACAAGACAATCTACTTCAGGCTATATCTTCATGATGGCAGGAGGACCTGTGTTGTGGAGCTCAAAGCGCCAGCAAACAGTAGCCTTGTCAACGGCCAAAGCCCAATATATGGCAATGACACGAGGCTCACAACAGACGCTCTGGATGCACAACTTCCTAGCGGAGATAGACGTCAAACAGCCACTACCTGCTACCATCCACGTCAACAACAATTCATCTATTTCCTTAGCTCTATCGACAAAAGGACATGCCAGGGCTAAGCATATCAACATCCGCCCCCACTACATACGTGAACGTGTCTCGGAAGGCGATATCGAGATTTTTTGTGTACCATCGGCCAAGAATATCTCGGATATATGCACAAAGGCTTTACCCCGCGCTACACACAATTACCTCATAGGCCTCATGGGACTTGTTGAGCACAGCAGTCATCAATTTCCTAATTTAGTCATTCATATGTTTCTTTGATCGTTCGTTATTTGTCACACCTCAGTGTTTTACCAACCACTGAGGTGTAAGTCAATCTTTATATTGCATTTAATACATTACTCATAACCCGTAGTCTCTGTGTTTAATTACAGGTAGACATACCCAATATATTACAGTGTTTTACCAACCACTGAGGTTCTCTCTGTTTAATTACAGTTGTCCGAGTTTCCCCGAGACCGTTCCAACTGCAACAGGACTTTCCCCACTAGGTGGTCGTGCAAGTCAGCATTTGTTATTTTATATTTTATTTTATGTTTTTCGAATACTTTGACGCTCGCCACATATGGGTGGCGAGCAATCGGTGTTTGTTAAACTTTACCTACAAACCTTAATATTTTTCTTCTAGATACGGTAGGATAAACAAAAGCCACCCTCAGTCAACTAACCCTTACGAAGTGACTGAGGACATCGTATAACTCTACAACCCCTTCAAGGCCCATTACTCTCTGTCAAATTAGTGGGCCTTATAGGCCCCTGACTAAGCGCGATTTGTGCTGCCTTAGGTGGTAACTTGCTAACAGCATGCCAAACAATTATTCAATGCCCAGGCTCGGCGAGCACGTGGCTCATAAGTGGTGGAGAGGTGGATCAAATACATAATCCCAGAACTGGACCATGGAAAGTTCCAGTTTCATTGCATACGCCCATTCAGCATATTTCCTATCATCCTTGTCTAGTAAGTGACCTGCCCAAGACGATGTGATCTTCCCAACCGATAGTATTGTCGAGCTACTCGAGTTGTCCACCTGCTTCATTTCCACAATCCCTGTGGGCGTCAGAGGTGCAGGGGACTCCGCAGTCGTATCTTCAGTCATCGATGGCATAGTATGCAACACAGGCAATTGAGGTTGTATGACAAGGCAGTGTTGTCGCGCGTATCAAGGTATTTGTCCGGCTGAGTGGAAAAAATATTGAGCACTCTGTCGCCCGCAAGTTTTAAACTGTAAGTTGTAACACGTCTCAGTTTAGATATGGCAGCAGCCCATAACCTGTTACACCTATAGACAGACAGTTTTCTATCCTCAGTCTTAGTGCAATCGACTGTATTTGTCATACCTATAGACAGACAGATAATATAAGTTTTCTATCTATAGGCTCATAAGTAATCAGTCGTATTGAGTATCATCGTAGCCAACTCACCCTCAGTCTTAGTGCAATCGACTGAGGGTGTTCAAGTCATTTTGTAGTATATATATGTTGTCCGAACAAGGAGATTGACCCTGAATTTATCACTCATGGTGCACCAGATCGCAACACCAAGAACATTTCCTTTGGACCAGCATCCATTCTCTTGTAGCAATCTTGACTCCAACCTCTTGGATTCTAGGCCAGAGTTCCATGACAGCATCAATATTAAAGGTACAGTGACGAACATCCAGAAGTCTCATCATGTTTTCAAGAGAAGGTTCCTTTCCAGAGTTCTACAAATCCTGCAGCACACGCTTGACATCCTTGGGGAATTGAAAAGTTTGTGAACCTATAAAAGGGTAAGGGTAGGTTGGGTGTTATACGTTGTAAGAAAAAAATACACGAACGACATATACAAGATGTTGGCAAAGGAACGTAGGGGTTATATTTGTAGGATATTACATATGTTCATTGACAAGTCGACTCATCACCAGCTGTGGCCAATGTAAGGCACATCATCGAGATTGTTGGTTACAGGGATCGCAGTACGCGCCGCATCACACGTGACTTACGCCGCCGGGAAGTTAACTGTACTTATAGGTAAATCGATCAAAACATTTGATCGAGGTCTATGTGGGCGACACGACCCTCGATCATCCTTTGAACCTTTGAACGCGTCGCGTCCCAGCAATATCACATCGCTTTGTCACTACATCAACAATGGCCTCCATTGTTTCTCTCTTTCCCAAAAAACTATATAGCTTCACCTACGTTTTTTCCCACTTCGTCCTGCTTCCTTTCCCTACTTACACAGAGCTCGTCAGGTCTGTGTATACCTAGGTCCTGCTTCCTTTCCCTACTTACACAGAGCTCGTCAGTCCGTTGGACTCGGCTTTTGTCTTTTTCCCACCCCTCACATCCACTTACCCCTCTCTCTAGTTCTAGATTTTACTCCATAGCACTTGTCTCGTATAATACTTCGCCAGTGCCGGCTTGAGTGCGGTCTTCCCTTTCGGGATCCGTACGAGAGAGCAAAGGCGACCAAATAGAATTTATTTGCCCGCAAAAACACACGAAGTACAAGAATCACAAGAAATCCTTGCACCATAAAAGAACTCCAACGTCACAATTCCCTACCTCACTTACCATACTTCACATCCCTTCACCCCATCGGGAGCCAGCATAGAACAACATATGGTTCGGAAGCGGGATCCGGGAATACCTCAGTCATTGTGATACAAAGACTGAGGTATGTCTCGGACCTAACTTATCATACACCATAACTAATATACGTACAGTTTAATTGTATCTAACAGGTACTGAATATACAGTCATTGTGATACAAAGACTGAGTTTAATTGTATCTAACAGAGATATTTAAGAGTCTCACCCTCTTTGACGCCGAGGAAGTCTAACGAAGACGTCTGCTGGACTGGTGGGACAACCATGCCACAGCTGTCGTACCAAATCTGTTGTTCAGGTCGGACGACAGTATTGCCTGCGTCGAGAAGCGGCCGTGGAGCAAAAATGGACCCTCCCAGTTGCTGTGTGTGTGGCAAGTTGAAATGTGTGGGGTACTCGGGTTTAGAGGGTCTGAGTTTGTATGAGACAGTGCACAGGACAGCCTCTTGCATGGTCTGTCCGCCGATGGAAGTCAACATCACCTTTTGAATAATGGTATAACGAGACAAGTCTTTGAGACATACTCCTTAGATGACACACAATGATAAAAAAAGAATAGGTACTCACCAGGTTGCTGGCAAAGAGTAGCCCAGTATTGAGGTATCAAGCGTGCACCGTATTGAGCGGCCCCGTTGGGTCCGAAACCGGACAATGCTTCTAGCTCTGCAGCTTCGTTGTAGTGGAGGGTATCGTCGATGAAAACACAAAACAACGAGCGGGCGCCAGACGGTAGAGGATTCTGGCAGTTGATTTTGACAGCAGGAACGAAGCTGCTGAGGGACCCTGAATGTGTAAGACGAATATTACGGTGGTCAGGTCGAATGAATGGGTATGGGCCACTAAAGGGAAGATCAAACTCTAATAGGTAGACAGGTTCGGGACGATGAGGCAAAATTGGGTGGAGACTCTTTCTTGGACGTGAGACGAAGTCAACGACGATGAGGGGTGGATTAGTATCGTTGACCGGACGGCCGGAGTATCGAGACGAGAAGCCGAGATTCATACCACGATGGTAGACGTTGCCAAATTCAGGGACATAGGGAGACGAAACAGGAGATGTCGAAGTGGAAGATGAGCTCGGGGAGAGTCCAGGTGCTGAGGATGGTGAGCGTGACCAATCCTGTGTCGGAGTGGTCTTGACGGGATCCGGAGGAAACTCTCGTCTTGACAAGAGCTTCAGAACTGCGAGAGCACGTTTATAAATGAAAGGCAAGAGATTTCCAAATTGAAACAATACCTTTTTCCTCCTGGCAGCTATCTCGTAATTGTTGGAGGCGACTACCCACCTGCTTTGGAGTCCTTTCCTTCCCTGTAACCTTCTTGATGTGGTCCGATATAAAGCGGTTCCGCTTTGGGAACCGGCGCAACAGTTTTGTATCGCCGGAGGACGCAGGGCGGTACTTTTCTAGGGCTGTCGGGACGACAGGATCAGTTGTCGACAATGGAATGTATAAGTGTAAATTAATCTTACCGTCAAAAAGAGCCACCTCGATGTGGACCGGCCAGACAGCCTCGTTCTTGCCTTTGCTCATCTTCCAAGTCTTGCGTCCCGTTACCAAGGTATGCGCCATGCCTGCAATCTGACTGGCGGGCGCCTGGTATGACAAGTCACCGACGGATGACATCGAGAAATAGATCTCAAGAGGGTTGCCATTGGCATTACGGTCCATTGACGCAGCAGTTTGACGGTCTTCAATTTGACTGGCTATGGGGGAAGCAGTATCAGTTGCAAAGAAGACTTGGTGAACTTTTAAGCCACGGCTCTGTGTGGTCTTCGGGAAGTAAAGTGTTGCCCTCCGCACACCAAATCGGGAGAATGACAGCTTTCCCCCTTCGAGATCTGTTCAAGATCCTGAGTTGATGCATCGGACATCCTTACCAAATTAGCAGTCTGTATGTACCTCTATTGTCATGTCCGAATCGGGGACTTCTGAAGCGCATCTCCGAGACAACACTGTTCGGCGATTTGGAGGCCATGGTCGTTGAATTTTGATTATTGGCCCAGTGTCCTCTGTCTCAGGCATCTTGTCTTGCTTGGTCCGTGGGGCGAGTGAATGACTGTGGTTCCATGGAACATATGTCAGTTATAAGTTATGATGCAGTTCTGATTCTAAATTCGTACCTAGATTCGGTATTTTGTACATATAAAAGTGGGATGATTAACCAACCCTTCAAGCTTTCATTTCAAGGGTTACAATTCACTTAAAGGCTTAAATAGGTTGCCGTAACCAGTCAATAAATTGGTGGCACATATTGAAAACCTTAAGTTTGCGACGATAAGACATGTCAAAAACAAAATGAGGTTGAAACGAGGATTCTTGAAAATTTCAAATCGTGACCCAGAAAATCGTCTCTACAGAGAGAAATTTTCATAGCAGTCCAGTGGAATTTCGAGAACAGCCGTGAATTCACTTAAGAAGATCAAGATCCTCTTCAAGTTTTGGTCGCACTCGCGATTTACCTGGAGAAAAGAAGCAGCGGAAGACGGGTATTTGTCCATTGTTAGACAGGCAAGTGGCCGCCAATCAAAGAACAACGGGCGTCTAATCTAACCAAATGGACATCCTCTCTTTTTAAAAAATTTGACCACGATGGATCTTTGGCTGGCATGGATGATTCGTCGACCGTTGATGATTTTGCCTCTCGGACAACCGAGGATGATCCTCAGGTCTCCGAACACCAGGCAGTTCCCCCTCCTCCGGCCCCAGTAGCGCCACCGCCTTCTGCAGTGCCACAAGAACGCCCTAATTATGAACTCAGACATGTCTTACGAGGTTACACAATGTCAATTTCTGCTGTCAAGTTCAGTCCGGACGGAAAATTATTGGCTTCC
>QLOM01009478.1:0-10624 GCA_003313785.1 Termitomyces sp. MG148
GGACTTCCTTTTCCGGCCGTTTCCTTTTTGGGCCATCCCGGAGGTCTCCGGGACGCTCCCTTGCAGTCGTTGGACTTCTCCGAGATGTTGTACAGTCGTTCTCACGCCCCCGCCCCCGCACTGATGCGCCCCGCCGTGGCAGAAGAATCCTTAGACTTGTTCTCTTCGGATTTCCCTCTGCCAGGTGATTAGTTACTTCCCTGTAATATGTACTGTCTCTAATACACTTCGGATTTCCCTCTGCCAGTTGTGTGACTCAGCCGCAACCTCCGGAGGTCGCCCTTACAGGAGCCAGACAGACTCCTCAATAAAAAGGCAGAGACACATAATAAATATGTTTGTGGGAGGGATGACATTCTACCTAACAAAAATACAGGGAATGTCTAAAGATATTGATACGGCGGCTCGCCGTTGCGGAACACTGAAACCAGTAACATTATACGGTATAAGACAAAAATATACATAATATGCCTAAAAACAAGGCTGAAAACCGTAAGCCAGACATACTAGACAGTTGAAACCTGTAGGCTGGACATACCGTAGTGTTCCCCGCCTCCCGACGAGTCTGAAACTGGTCAAACGAAGTCAAACGGTGCATAATTCGTCGAGTTATAGACAAACCTTCGAGTAGTGATGGATTGGCGATAGCCGAGGGCTTCCATCAATCAATCATTGATGATCCGGAGTAAGATCTTGATGGGAATGATAAGCGAGCTGTGGCTGTGCCAAAAGAAGCTGATTCGATCACGGAGAGATCCGCAATCAAAGATAAAGCTGAAAATAGCACGGCACTCGGCGGCCATCAAAATAGATTAGATTAATAGCTATCTAATCTCGGATCTGGATCCGAATACCGAAATCAGTCTAAATTAAGGATTGATGCAATCAATCAAAGATCCCGGATCACGATCTGCGATCAGCGCATCAATTCCATCAAACCTTCGTGACTTTCCTTCCGGGAGCCCTACAGCACTCAATTATAGTGCTATCCCGCCCCCCTGGGTACCTCCGGACTCCCCGGAACCGCGCGGATACAACGGAAGGACCCTTAGCGGGTCCCGGATGACGGAAACGCGGAAATCGGAGGCCGGAAATAGCCTGAAACCGGCTGCCAGAGCAAAAACTTCAATTCAGTAAATTTTATTGAATTGACCCCCAGATGGCTCAAACTTTAGCCTATACCCGGACCAATAGGAGGTCTGTGGACACGCCAATCACGCATGGTCCGTGTGCAGGGAAAGGGGTATAAATAGGACAAGGAAAAGGGGGACCCAGCGAAGGAAAACCTGTGCAGCTCGGGGTCCCCAGGGAGTGGACTACTTAGGCTAATCAGTAAAGTACTTCAGACCAGCTTTAATAAAGCTTATTGCCTACATTTGTGTGAATTAAGTTCGCTCAAATCAAAGCTTGAACTTTGTTAATCTAGTGAATAAACCATTTGTGTGGCTCGGGGTCCCCAGGGAGTGTGACTACTTAGGCCTATCATTTAGTTGACTTTACTAGGGTCGCTTTTGGTATCTTTTTAGAGACCATTTATATTGTGGACTACTTCGGTTCATTATAATAATAAACTAAAACTACAAAAACCATTACAACTTTATTACAAGTGTTAGTTTCTGTGTCATAGCCCCACGAAACTCGCAAAAGTAAAGTTTAGTTGTCTACACTGATTAGAGTCCCTCTGATTAGTTCAACAAACCCTACATTTTGCATCAATATAGAACACCAAATAGAGAGGATGATAAGAGACTACATGTTGGAATGAGTCAGCCCCCATGCTAAAACTAGCAATTCTATATGAACTAGCAGAGAACAGGAAAAGGGGCCTACTTGATATTAAAAGCCAAAATAAAGCAATACACCTATTGTGGTTGAAGGAATACACAAAACAAGGATGGAATAGACCAACATGAGCATACATAGTGGATGAGATGATAAGACACAATACAAGAGCAAGCAACAAGATAGAGGATGCATGTGATGGTGTAAACCAATTTCTACAGACATGGAAAGCAAAGACAAAGAGATCATCAACCCTCCCAGAGGACCTACAAAAATGATTAGTGCCGGAACAAAAAATGGAGTGAGACTATGGGGATGAGCAAAAATGGAGATGTCAATATGGCACCACCCAGGCATCAATGAAGATGGAAGAAAAGATGATAACACAACAAAGAGTAAGCACCTGAGGAAAGTACACAGAATATTGACAGTTAGTAATGCATGCTGGATAATAGCAAGACTGAGAGACAATGAGCACAAGCACAACAACTTCTGCAGGTGTGTTAGTTGCCAAAAAGATGTCAAAAAGAGATGCAACACACCAAGTGAATGCACAATAAACATGGGAAGACAAATACTGAAACTGAGGACAAACTGGAGACCAGGTGAAATGTTGTCAAAGATAGTAAAGCCTTACTATCACACAAGAGAACTAGATCAATACTTGATTCTAGTACTACGTAGTGTAACAGTAAAATTGGCTGCCTTACCTAGGGCAGCTGTACACATTATAATACATATTTAATTAATTTAATTTTATTGTTATTTAATATAATAATTATTATGTTTATTGGTGGAAGCCATAGAGCGAGGCTCTATGGCTGGTAGTCCGTTACATGCCCTCCCTTTTAGACTGCTATGCAGTCTACACGTTGGGGGTGCAGTGGTAGGTGTGTAAGTAAACTAAAATAAAATAATAAAATGTATATAGTCCATGAATGTGGAGGCAAATAAAGCCTCCACAGCATGAAATTCCTACTCATCTGTCAAAAAAATACAAAAGTCAATGTTAACTGACAGTACCAGTTGAGAAACAATGAGCTGCCTACAAAATTTACGCAGATGATGGGCATGCCAACTTGCTGGCCAAGTCAATTCTCATGTCTGTGTTGGTGTTAGCCAACAATGTCGAGGCAATGGGAGCAGACGATGTTGAGGCAATTGGAGCTTGAACCGCGATGTTCTGGGGTACCAGAGATGGAGGGTACAGTCCATGTCTAGACCAGTGCTGCCATAAATTGCAACAATTGGGATTCATCCCAATCAGATAGTAGAGTCCATGCTTGAGGTGGACTTGTTCTTGCACATGCTCACATGCCAAGAGCATGTGAAGCCAGATCATGCTATCCTTGGTCAGTACTTGCCAGTCATCCCACTGTTGTATAGCGGGGGGCTTGCCATATAAGTCAAGACAACGGTGTCTCTTGTCATTGATCTTGCGGTAGTGGTCAATTGAGGCATTTGCCTCAAAGAAGTGAGTTTCCAAGTAGACCATGCCAAAAGTATAAGCGTGATCCATTCATTCCAGAGGAATGCCATTTGCCAGCATTGTATGCAGCACATCTGTGTCTGTCAAATTGACTGCGGTGGCAGCATCAAAGTGAGGAGGTCTGAGCTGGACATTGGTCCAGCTCATGGGGGTGAAGAGTGTGGAGGCATGTGCAGCATTGTAGTCCGCAATAGCCTTCCGGTACAGTCTAGGATGAGCAGGTATCAAGGTGAGTAGCCTTGCAAATTGTCCTCCTGCTCATCCAAAGAGAGATAGTGCCCAAGTTAGTGCATGCTCTAGCAGTGTTTGCTAGTGCAGTTGGTATGCAAAATCAACTGCAATACCGAGCATGGAATTCTGCATGCCAGGACAGCAGAAATAAAAGATATTCTGCACTAGTTTGTTGAGATTGAAGGTGAATTGCACACCTTTGGAGTTGAATCCAGTCAGAGTGAAGAATGGCCTCCTGGCCCAATCCTTCCAGTGCAAGTAACCTTTTGGAGTTGGCATAATTGCCAGATTCATATGACGCAATGAGAGGTCGAGGGGAGGAGTGATGTGTTTGTACCCCTGGTGTACAAACCAGAGCCATTGTCTGATCCCTCAGGAAGGCATAAAAGTTGTAACTGATGCGCTGAAACTCACACCTCAGAAAGTAGGCTTTGGTGCATATAGCCACCAATTTGAACTTGTTTTGCAAGAGCTCATAGAGCTTCTGCAACTGTTGGGGGTTCATTGAGAACCTCTGTGGCACTACTCTTCCAATCTCAATCAAGGTATGGTAATACCTCTCTCTGCGCTCCTCTTCATGCGTCTTCACAGCAATAGCCTTGTTGCTTATAAAGATGGTGTTTGTCAATCAAGAATAGTAGAAATGGTGGTCAAGTGCATCGTCAAAGAACCAATTGGACCTTTTGACAGCCATGCTGTTAACAAATACTCCCAGGCCATCCATAATTCTCCCTGTGGCCTGTTCCACCCAGTCTCTGTCTGCTTTCAATTGTAGTGCCGCTTCATGCTTGGTGCAGGCTTCAATCTTCTTGTTTTTTGCTAATTGCTATTGGCAGTTAGCTGAGGTCCCTCCTTCCAATAGTGTGTCCACCAGGGGCTCTCTGTCAGGGGACTCCCCATTTCTCCCTTCTTTCACTCCTTATTCCTTCATTCTTCCTCTATTTATTTCCTTATTTCTGCTGTCACTCTTTTACTTTACTGCTTCTATTCTTTCAACACTATTTATTAGTACTATTTTCAGCCCTTGAGGTGCTCTGGTTCTTTAGTTATCATTCAAACAAGTGTAGCCAATGCTTCTAGAGGCTTAGTCATCTTGAGGCTAGCCTCCAAATTACTAAGCAAGTCACATGAGACATGTGCATGACCTCTGGCAATGGCAATTTCCGAGTTTTTGATTATTTTCAGAGTAAATTTTATTGTGGCTTTTGTCATGCTATACAGTTACTTCCCATGCTTCTGGAGCCTTGGAAGCGTCACTCCTGGCATAGGGAATCCCTAAACTTGTTCTCTTTGGATTTTCCTCTGCCAGGTGAGTAGTTATGGTTGTATTACCTAAATATACTTTGGATTTCCCTCTGCCAGCTGTGTGACTGAGCCATAGCCTCCAGAGGTCACCCTTACAGCAGAACAAGTCTCTACATTTTGGTCTGGGAGCCCTCTTTAGCCTGCTTGAGCCCTCTCTTGCCCTCTTAAGTCACTCCTTCACTGGATTACCTCTGCTTCTATGTTGCTTCTATGACCCAACCAGCCTCCTCAAGTGCTCCCTTGGACGCTTCTGCCCCTCAGGATGATGCCTGGAGTTGCTTGCTTGCTCTAGAGACTCAGGTGCAGACCACTCAAGCTTCTCTCACCCTTTACACTACCAAACTTGCTGGATTATGTCAGGCCACAGACACTATCTCTCATTCTCTTCAGGCCCTCTTAGAGTGCCTCCCCCTCCCTCCTACTCCTCTCCAGGCACCTCCAGTTAGGGCTGACACACCTTCAGTCCCTTGCTCTGGGGCCTCTCCCCCTGTTCATGCCAATATTCCTCGTCCAGTACTCCCAAATGCATTCAATGGTGACCGAGCCATGGGTGAGCAATTTCTGCAGTCATGTATCACCTACCTTTAGCTCAGTGGAGAAGCCTTTCCTTCTGATGCTCTCAAGATTGCCTGGGTTCTTTCCTACATGAAGTCTGGACAAGCTTCGATATACGCACTACGAGTTTTTTGACGTCTTGGAGAAGTAGAGAGCTTTGGAAGCTGGGATCAGTTTGAGAAGGAGTTTCGAACTGAGTTCTTTCTCTTGGACCCTGCTAAGGTGGCAGCCCTTACTCTCTGGGACCTTCATTGATATGGACAGAAAAAGCAGACCTTAGATGAGTACATTGACTTCTTCCAAGCTCTTGTTGAACAGGCCGGCTATTCAGATGGTCTTCAGCTCTGTCTCACCTTCTGAGATGGCCTCCTCCCCTCTCTCATAGATTGGATTGACAGCATGGCCAAAGGACAACCTGACAACACACGTATTGAGTCTTGGTATCAGGTAGCACGCAACCAGTGGCAGCTCATGGAGTTAAGGCGTAAGCTTCACTAAGAAACTACTTCTCGTTCTGCCTCACATGTACCTTTACCTGCTCATCCTCCCATCCAACTCTCTTTCCCATTTTGCACTCCAGCCCCTGCTCAGGTACCTGCCACACGTCCTCTCCCTTTAGGAGTCCCCATGAACGTTGATGCCTCTTGCCAATGCTCCTCTCTTCCTCTCCTCTGTTGTCACTGTGAAAAGCCTGGTCACTTTGCTTGATATTGCCCTCAGGGGTTGGAGGTATGCTATCTCTCAGCCTTAGAGCAAGAAGAGCTCCTTCTCCAGCTCCTGGCCGCTAGAGATGCTCAGGGAAACCCTTTCTCAGATGCACAGATCGAAGCAGAACCTTTGGATAAGTCCATGAATCCTGTGGAGGCTGTAGTGGAACCTTTGGATGAGTCTTTAGGTTCTACAGGGGAGGGTTTTCAGTAGGGCAACAGATGAGTTGTATGCTTCTGCCACCTGGTGCTAGTCAGTTTGCATGTCTACCAGTAGAATCTTCCAATATATTGCCCTCTGTCAATGATTCTTTGGCTGAAACTGTAAGCACCTTTCTGATGTACAAAATACCCCCTTGGTTAAAGCCTCAGCTGAAACTTCTTCTCCTCTTCCTTCTGTCTGATGCCCATGTGTCCCAGCTTGGGAACAATGCCTCCTTTGCCGCTACGTTGTTCCTAATTCTTTGCGTCTAAATGTGGAGATTGAGACAACTGACACTCAGCATACTCGGAGCGTTGTAGCTCTTCTGGACAGTGGTGCCACTGGACTCTTCCTTGATATTCACTATGTAGAACAACACCAACTCACTACTTGGCCTCTCCCTTGCCATATTCTAGTCTATAACATTGATGGTACACTCAACAAAGCTGGATCCATCTGCTCAGTGGTGGATTTAGTCCTTTGTTACCAGACTCATTCTGAGCGTGCTGTCTTTGTAGTCACTAGCCTAGGAAAACAGGACATGATACTTGGATTCTCCTGGCTACGTGACCACAACCCTGAAATTGACTGGGCCAAGGGTAAAGTGAGTATGAGCCGCTGCCTCCAACAGTGTTCTACATGTGCTAAGGAGATTAGAGAGGAGTGTAGAGCCTCAGTCTGTGAGTGTGCTGCTATACATGCTTGCCAAGTTGGACACCTCCCTTTTGCAGACCTCAACCTACTGGATCCTCCTCCCTTGGTGTTCTCTTATAAAAAAGCCCTCTATGAGGACATTTGGGGTGTAGTGAGTGAAGCCCAGATGGAAGATGGATGTAATGGTGAAATTGTGTGTGCTCCTGACTCAGAGTCTCCAGACAAGGCCATTGAAACAGGTGATAGGATTTATGCAACTACTTTACGACCTCCCCCAACTGTGGCAGAGATTAGAGCCAGCCAAACTACTTTCCAGCGGCTAGCTCAGGCTTTTGCTGCTAACTCTGCTCTTAAGTCGTTCTGGGATGCAGTTCCTCATCACCTGCAAGACTTTGAGGATGTTTTCTCTAAGGTGTCATTTGACTCTCTGCCAGAGCACAAGCAGTGGAACCATGCTATTGAGCTCACACCCAATGCTGAGCCCTCCAGCTCCAAGGTCTATCCTCTCTCTCTCCGAGAACAGGATGAGCTTGATGCCTTCTTGCAGGAGAATTTAGATTCTGGTTGCATCCGTCCCTCAAAGTCCCCAATGGCCTCTCCAGTCTTCTTTATTAAGAAGAAGGATGGTTCTCTACGTCTAGTTCAAGACTATTGAGTTTTGAATGTGATGACTATGAAGAATTGCTACCCCTTACCACTCATTTCAGAGCTTGTTAACAACCTCTGAGATGCACGCTATTTCACCAAGTTGGATGTCCGCTGGGGCTACAACAATGTGCGCATCAAAGAAGGTGATGAGTGGAAGGCAGCATTCCAAACAAATCGCGGACTCTTTGAACCTCTGGTAATGTTCTTTGGCCTTACTAATAGCTCAGCCACCTTCTAGACCATGATGACTAAGTCTTGCTGGGTAGCAACTTGCTCTGGTCTGAATTCAAAGAGGGCGTTAGCATGTGAGTCGAGTAAGGTGGTGGGCACTGTGGGCAAAGTTCTTGATGAAGATGCAGAGGACGCCAACAGTCCCTAGGAAGGTGCGTACCTCTGAAAGATCATGGCATACATTCCAGCAATTCAACAGGGCTAAGCGCAACTTGTTGGGAATATGACCGCTAAGCATGCAGACATGGCCAAGGATCTTGAAGCGTGGGGCACAGAGTACTAGCTTGTGTCCAGAGAATGTATTGCCACTGTACTTCATGCACTGGAGGATGCAATTAAGTAATTGAAAGAAGTCCCATAGCGCTAAGCAGATGCTGGGGTTGTTGGAGTGAGTTGCTGGAATGCCATCTATGAGTCATCAGTCTTTTGGACCCTTAGCGCCCACATCATCAATGAAACTTTGTATGTATTTGGGGATCTTGGGTTGCAGGATGTAGTTAACGTCATTGTGGAAAATGGGTACTGAGTTGGTCCAACCCATCAGCAAGGTGACTAGCCGCAAGGCGCCAAAGAGTGTCTGAAAAGTGGTGAGGTCGCATGAAGAGGGATGGATGAGTTGCTCATTATAGCTGACATAGAGGTCAAGGGTGGCGCCACAGATCTGCCCAGCAAATGACTCGGCAATGTGGTCGGGAAAGGGTGGAACGCCAGAGTGTTGTATAGTAACCCTATTTAGCGGCTCAAGACTGTGAACAATATGGAGGTTACTATTCTTTTTGAGTACACAGAACTAGTGGAAGTGATAAGCGCTATTGGAGGGCTCATAGACACCAGTTTTGATCTTGCTGCGTATGATTGGGCAGACTTCAGCTTCAAGTACAAGTGGTATGAGTCAGTTGTGTTCAGTCCAGGGTACGTGAGGGATGGTCGGTATGACAACAAGTGGGAAGAAGTCAGTACAGAAACTACCTTGCTCAGAGTCCTCCCAGGCAAATGCTTGATTCTGTTTGGACATGAGGTTGGTAAGGACATTTAATTCAGGAGTGGTGAGAAAGCTGGTATTGTGGTTGCTAGCAAACTGTTTCTGGCGCTCCTCAGTAAAGCGGCCTGTTGGTTGAAATGGTGGCGGGTTCAGGGTTAATGTTGGCATGTCAGCAAGCGGGTTGCCAATGATATTTTGTTCAATTCAAAAGTCCTTGGAGATTGTGCTAGCAACAGGTTTGATTTTAAGCACTACTGGCTTATACTTCTTTTTGATCTGTACACCTTTGCATTTAGTAGCATTAGTGGCGGCAAAGGTGGAGGCTGTAGGTAATGTAAGTGATGAGTTGCTAGCGCTAGCACTAGCTTTGGAAAGTCCAAGAATGGCAGGCTGAGAAGAATTAGGTAATGTTTCAAGATACGTATCAGCGGAGGCAAATTTAGCAAAATGGTTGGAAGTGGTAAGATATAGGTAGGCAAGAGAGGAGTTGGTAAGCTTTTGATGGTTTTTAGTAGGGGTACTAGGAGGGCACGTATTAGCGCTAGGGTCACAAGAAGGCAAGAGAACTTCAGAGTCAAGAAAGGCGGTAGAAACAATATTTACAAGACCACTATGGTGGTTATAATTCAGTGTAAGCACTACATCTCCGTGATTGTCGCCAATCACCTCCTTGATGGTGGATGAAAACACAAGTGGGGCTGTCCTGGGTACTAGTTGGTAAACATTGGTGCTTTGGCGAGCTTCTCTTTTTGGCAACCTCTAGGGAAGGTTGGCACTGTGCGGCAGACGCCAGAGTTTGGGTCACTAATTGTCTGGTTTTGTCATTGGAGAGAGTCTTGACTATGGAGCACGCTAGTACATCAAAAGGTTGGCCAAGGAGTATGTCATAAGCAGGTGAGCATAGTATGTGGATCTGCAGGTAAAACATGAGGTTGCCAATGGTGCACGGCACATTTTTGGCAAGTCCAAGTGACCTGTCTATAGTACTGTTAGTGCTTTGCATGTTTAGGACTATACCTGGGTCATAGATGAGGCCTAAGTTGTTAGCGACCTCTACCAACATTGAGATGATCTGGGAGCCACTGTCCACTATAGCCTCCATCTCCTGGTGACTGTTGATGGTTAGCATGATGTTGTATGGCATGTGAGTCTTGGGCAACTGTCAGTATGGCAGGGTCTTCTCCTGGCACTAGTGATCAAATGTAAGTTTCCACAGGGTCTATCAAGGTGAAACAAAGTCAAGTAGTTGCTTAGCCTTACGGTCACACCACAGAACCAGATCGGTATTCGATTCTAGTACTATGAGTATGACAGTAAATTGGCTGCCTTATGTAAAGCAGCCAGCTGGTATGTAAAGTAATAATAAATAATTAATATAATGGTATATTAATTATTTGACTACATTACAATATGTTACATGCCCCCCTTGAGACTGGCAACCAGTCTCTATGTAAGGAGGGACAATTTCGTCCAGGTTAGTAAGTAGTCCAATGTGGAGGCACTCCAGTCCTCCACAGCTTGAGAATGTCCATGTCATCTGTCAAAAAATACAACGCCGACGTTAACCGACAGTATGAATTGAAAAAAGAGATGAGCCGCCTACGATAGTTATGCAGACAGCGGTGATAACGTCACCAACTTCCTATAAGCAGAATTTAGACTTTCGTTAAGTCAGATATTATTAGCGTGCTATAGGGGTGACTGATAGTCAGCAAAGAATCTTTCGAGGATAACCACCTAATTGCTCTTTGTCGACCGTCTGAGCATGCAGCGGAAGTAGCTGTCGGTAGGACGGAAACCTTTTGGCGGAAACCTCTAGCGGTTTATCGGAATGTTAT
>QLOM01009480.1:0-16894 GCA_003313785.1 Termitomyces sp. MG148
CAAACAAGTGTAGCCAACGCTTCCAGAAGCTTAGTAAGCATTCAGAGGCTTAGTCATCTCAAGGCTAGCCTCCAAATTACTAAGCAAGTCACATGAGACATGTGCATGACCTCTGGCAATGGCATTTTCCGGGTTTTTGATTATTTTCGGAGATTTTCCTTTTTTAGATTATAAATTTTATTGTGGCTTTTGTCATGCTATACAGTTACTTCCCACGCTTCTGGAGCCTTGGAAGCGTCACTCCTGGCATAGGGAATCCTTAGACTTGTTCTCTTTGGATTTTCCTCTGCCAGGTGAGTAGTTATTGTTGTATTACCTATATATATTCTAATATACTTTGGATTTTCCTCTGCCAGCTGTGTGACTGAGCCATAGCCTCCAGAGGTTGCCCTTACATCACCTGGCAGAGGGAAATTCAAAGAGAACAAGTCTAAGGATCCCTCTGCTGTGGCACGGTGCATCAGCATGGGTGGTGAAGGCATGGGAATGACTGTGCAGTACTTCCTGGAGGGCATGGGAGCATCCTGGAGATCTCTGGAAATTCCTGAAGAACTCTAAGATTCCAAAAAAGGAAGTTCCAAAGACAGACATCCCCTGACAATTTTGAGGATGATGATGGTCCTTTTCTATTCCTGTTTGACCAAATTCTTGTCCTCAAAAATATTTGTCATGTGATCTTCTCATTATGTGATACATGTGATTTTTTATCATGTGGTAGCTAGCTCACATGTGCACATACTTGTGCTAAAGCAATGCAACCTTGAATGACAGCACCAAACCATTTTTGACTCCCACAGGCTCAATGCCCCTGCCATCAACAATATCCATGGCCATGCCAAGCCACAACATTGAAAATGTTATCACCAAGTCAGTTCTTGCTTTGTGCCATAATGTTGGAAATGTCATCATCTGATGACATGCACACAACACATACAACCAAGGACCATTTATTGAAATAAATGATTTTTTGCTGATGTCTTACTTGATACCATTTGTTGAAATAAATATAACATTCCTACTGCCTTTTGCACCCATCTCCATTATTCCTCAACCTGCATGGCATGAAATCATTTTTCTACCTCTCCCTCTTCCTCAAAATCTGATCTAACCTTCCTCTCAGCACTGTATCTGCATTACTTCCCATTTGCCCTCTAGTTCCTTATTTCTGGAAGTTTCCAAGTGAGCACCAAATAATCCTGTAATTGTTGTTACTCACCTGCATAAACCAGATGTCTAACAAAATATTAATCATCTTGAAATTCCCTCCTTTGAGTGGAATCACAATGAAGGACAGCACAACAGCAATCAGATCACCTGTCCTGAAGGCCTGAGGGCCTACTATCATGTATCTATGGTGCCCTTTAGTATTTGTTCCCTGATGTGCATTTATAAGCTCACTTTGCATTTGCTTTCTCTTCCACCTTCTTTTCATAGTATTTCACAATATTGTTGCTCATGTGTTTGAAAACATCCTTCACACAATGCTCAAGATGCCCTTTGGGATCATCATCCCTACCTAAAGGTATGTGCACATCTGCCTTGATTGTCTTCTGCTGGTGTGAAGATCCTGTTAGATACGTCAGACAAATTTGACACATCACATTCAAGTCTTCCTTTTGGGAAAGACCTGTTGAAAAGATGCTTTATCTCTTGTGCAGCTATTAATGTTTGGTCAAACTCAGCAGTACCCAAGTCATCAATCTTGATGTACATTTAGGCTTGTTGGCCATCAACCATGATCATTTGCCTTGGTGTTTGACTCGGTAATTATTAGTATCATCATTTAGATGTATTTAAATAAAATTATTTGCATACTAAGTGTCAGCTGATACTACATGCAGCTGCCAGCTAGTATTAGCAAAAGATAAGGCAATGCGGAAATTGGACTTTTTTCTTACTCCTGTATTGGCTAATGTACCAAAATCTTATTATTCTGAGACTTTATTCTTTCTACTCCTTTTTACATTTTGCGTATTATGGCACTCGCTCATCTCGCCAATGCTGGGGTACCTGGCCCTTTGAATGATGATTTTGATTTTATGGATTGACTTTATGTCCCACCTGCAATTGAGTGTTTTGATTTTCCTTTGAGGATCAGGGTATCCCAAAACAGAGACATTGAGTTGTTCAATGATGAGAGTATGGTGCAGACTATTTTGGCTCAAGACACCTCAGAACCTTGCCTGGAAGATCTCAACATCAGACCCCCACTCAAGTCCCCTTTCCTTTATTCCAAGGATGAAGTCATAGCACTGGCCTGAAGCACCAAGTATTGTGATTTGGTGGGTCCCTTACATCCTTCCTTGATGGCACAGATTGTGGCTATCAGGTTCAAAGAGAGGGACCTGTCTGCTGAGTGAGTGTGTTTGGGTGGCACAATTACAGAGCATGGGGAAGAACAACAGATCCAGAAGAGGTGGATTAACACCATTGGTATGGTTAATGCAAAGGACAGTGTTTTAAGACAGAATGTCAGCATGTCTATCCCAACAATCTATCTCATTAATATTGCTAAACAAATGATTCCTCTGTTGGATTTTTTAACCAATGGAAACATTGACTTGGTCAATACCAGCTCCTCTTTGGTTATCATCAAGACTTGTCGCCCTTATGAAGTTGATGAAGCTTCAGCAGAGAAAGTCTTGGTTTTAGATTTACCTAAGATGATTCTAGTCTGGGGCAACAATTACAAACCTTCAGCCTTGTTTTCTTTACTGTGGTTAGAAGCTACTGAGAACCTCCTTTGCGCTCTTAAAGAAGTTTCTTGGGACCCAGCTTTACCCTATCCGGAGAGTGGACCTCCATCTTCAGAATCCACTAATTATGCCATTGAGTTTGGCAAGCATCGCAAATTTTTCAAGTAGCTCAAGAATTTTGAGAGTACCTACCCAATTTGGTATAGGTTTGAACGTGAGGCTTGCCATGATCTGCTCATGAGAGACATAATCTTCTCCTAGAGCAGGTATGCAGCCCAGGTGGATAACATCATAGAGTCTCACAATGCTGCTTTGCATGCAATTGCTAACTCTGGCTAGGCCTCTTCACAACAATCTCCTGCTAAGCTTGCTTGGATTGGTGGATCCTTGGATGTGGCTAATGCACAAACCACTTTTCAAAACCAGTCTTTTTGGAACAGTTCACCGGCCTGCCTCATCTTGTAAGGGGAATGCTTGACGTCTGCGGAACTCCTTCCACAGAGTCGGTGATGCAAGGGGCAAGCAAGAGTTGAGCAGGCGCAGAGGCGGGCAGGAGTTGGGCAAGAGGCAAGCAAGGCTAATAGAGGGTCAGACGGTGCTAGATAAGCTTACAGTTGGTTTGGTGGATAGGCCAGAAAAACACTGCTATTGTTCAGCCTAGGGATATTCTATTCCACAAGCTGCCTATATATACTATATTGGTGGCTGTGCTATTACTAATACTGTTTACTAATTGGGCCCCGGTATGTAAAGGAGTATGACTAACAATAATCGATGCTGAGTAAGGTCTGGGCATATGACTCATCAAGGCTGACTACTATAAGACAGAAGGGGAAAGGGTGGGCCAAGCGGCCAGTCGAACCTGCTAGGAATAGGTGTATCATCAGACTAAGCTTGGAATAGGATTGGACATGGTCCAGAGACCAGTCCTCTGACACATCTGCAGTAAGCTGCATTGTTTCTCAGACCACTTTCCCAACATCAAATCCTTTGACAATGGAAAGACTCTGTTCCTGTTGGTTGAAGGACATTACATCATCACTGCCAAGCCTTTTACAAGTGATGTAACAATCAGCACCAGGGAGACCAAATCCATGTATGTACCTTGTGCAGAGGACTTCATGGAGCCTTGTCATTGTAGTGGCAAGTTATACACAGCGGCTATAGACAGACACAAAGTACGTCGGTTACAACTAGTGTTGTTGGACTTCAGAATGAAATATATTAGATGATGTATAAGAGTACATACCTAGTGTTGTTGGACTTCAGAATGAAGAAGACAACAACACTAGGGAATGAAAATAATACTGTGGTCATGTGCGCTGAGGGCGCTCTGCCATTACTGTAAGTGTTCAACAGTCACAACATCCATCCTGTGCACAAGTGTCAGAAGGAGCATTCTGCCTCTTAAATATTACCTCCATATAATCCGCTTGGGCATGAGGTCCTTCTGTATAAGGACTTCTATGATGTCATACACTTTTGTCAACCTCTTCTCAACTCCTCATCAGTGGATGGTGCTCTCTTTAACAATGTCGTGCATCCTTACAATACATCTGCTTTCAAGTGCATGCTGATCAAGCATAATCTGTCCGATTCTTATCCTTTCTTGGTCCAAAACTTGACTCACGGTTTCTCTCTCAGTTTTCTTCCACATTTGACTCATTCTGTTTTCATAAAAAATCATCTCTCAGTCCATTGTTTCACAGGAATAGTTTGAGACTATATTAACACAGAGATCCAGGCTGGACACATGTCTGGGCTGTATCCTCCCAAGATTGTTGAGCATATCTTACGTGGCCCTATTTACCTCTCCTCTTTCATAGTAGCAGAGCAAGACCAAGGACCAGGGAAACCTCCTAAATATTGTGTTTGCTGCAATCTATCTAAAGGGGATCCCTTGTCCAGTATCCCCTCCATGAACAGTTTCTTGAATAAAGAGGATTTCCCTGCTTGATTCGACATGGCTGTCAAATTGGCAGAACTGGTGAGTTTTATTTATTTTAATTTAACTATTTGCAAGCTATTTTGGATAATCCCCATTTCATATGTTCAAAATTCTCTTTTTGATGTTGAGACTTTGTTCACCTCCAAATCTTTCTTATGGGAGCTTTTGTTCCGCTCTTTTATCACTTTTGTTCACTTGTCAAGCTTTCTAGCTCATTTTATATCATGGGGTCTTATGTGACCCCCTCATTTGTGTTCACTTTCATGTTCTATTTCAAAATTTTTGTTTGACCTGTATTTCCCATGAAACTTGTTTCTCATTATCTTACCAGGTTGCTAAAGTGCCAGCTGGTACTCAGGGCATTTCCTTTGACATAAAATTGTCCCATTGAACCTGTCCAGCTTTACCAGATCATAAACCTTTTTTGGTGGTCAGTCTTGAAAACGAGTATTTTGTGGACCATGTTCACCCTTTTGGTGCTACACCTGCTAGTAGTAATTCAGGGTAAATTGCTAATGCTTTGGTCGACATATGGCAAGCAGAGCCAACACTGTATTTTCAAAATTCAAAGATGATATCAATTGTATGCATTATCCTTCAGCTTCAGGTCTTTATTGTGAGGGAGATTCTCATATCACTTTTATCGTGATGCCATCATGGATCAAGTGAGCTCTTTGAACATTCCCTGGCATCCTGAGAAGACAGGCACACACTTCAAATCTTGTTTCACCTTCATCGGATTTTATTGGGATCTTCCAATGCACTGAGTCTCTTTACCTAAGGATAAACAATTGAAATACTTAACACGTGTTGAAAATATGCTCATTCACATTCATCATTCCTCTTTCAAGCTTCATGACATCCAGGTCATACATGGTACTTTGGTTCATGTATGCTTTGTTTTTCCTGAAGGTTCCTCTCGGCTCCCTGTTTTCTCAAATTTTTTGTGTGGCTTCTATGTGTGGCTTCAACAGTAATCCTTATGTGTTACACCATTTATCAGATTCACTAGTGAAGACCCTAGAATGGTGAAAGAAGAAGCTGTCAGATCTACTTGCATTTTGCCAGTTACATCCTATCCGAGATCTTATAGACATTGGTGTCAGGTTCCGCTGACCCGGGGGCTCAGCAATTCTGGGCGAGGCCTTACCAAGCGGACTCGGACAGCTACGGACACGCCGGGACTCAGAGAGGACCAGAGGTAGGCGCCGGGAGGAGGTGACGTGCGCCGGGGGCGTGGGGAGATCAGACGAAGTGTCCCGGGGTTGGCGCGAGCAAGGGGCGAGCGCCGGACGGGAAGGTTCTACTGGGGGAAGTTCGGTTGAGACGGCGCGATGAGTGGCGTGCCGGCGGCGAACTATCCGGGGAAATCAAGGGGCTGATAGGCGAATAGGCAACTTAGAGTTGACAGGTGCGGGACCGAACTTAGAAGAGCGGAGAATGCGGACCGGAGAAGATAAGAGACCGGAGTACGAGAAGAGAAGGAAAGGAGAAACTTGAGGCAGAGGCGAGGAAGGAGGAAAGAGACAGACGAGCAAGGAGATGGAATTAAGAGAGTAGATAGAGACAATGGACAGATACGAGATGAGAGAATAGAGACGGATGCGGACTATGGAGATGGAGACGAGTACGAGACGATAGAGAGGAGACGAGTACGAGGCGAAGTTACGAGGCCGGAGCGATACGAGAGGAAAACCGGAGAGTATGGGCAATATCAAGACTACCGTACTTAGTGCCACGGGGGGCTTATATACTGACTACACGATGGTGGATATACCTAGCATATCTTACCTCACAAGGGATTTCCCATGTCCCAATGCACACAATACTCAAACTTCCTCTTTCATTCAAATTCACGCATCTCAAAATTTACTGTTACAAGGATGATAATCCGAGTTTTTAACACATCAAAAACCTGCATCAAATGTGCCTGATTACATACTTTATTCAAGGATTGTCATTCGTCCAGAATCAAAAAAAAAATCTAAAATTCCAATGATGAATTGGCGCTTTTGGATCAATTGCCTGTTTCTTCTTCTATTACACCGCTGTCTGGCGTTGGTGGTCTAGCTGGGGACTGATTGCGTTGGCATAAGAACAACGTGCCATCTTCTGCGGGTCCGCTTTCTTCTCCATGTCTTGGGGATGTGGATGGGGATTTGGAAGGAGATTTGGACCATGACGTGGGCCTCCCGGTTTGTGCAGCATTTTTGGGTAGTGAAAGTCAGGTTTCCCTGTGGGAACGGAACCCTAGAACTCGAAGATTTGAATACCTGTCAATGGTGGAAATAAATCTTCACAAACTTGGGCTCTCTATGTCTTTTTGTGTGGTCTCGATGGATGAGATTGACATTTCTACTTCTACTTCAGCATGGCAATGCATAGAACTGGTGTATTTTTTGCTTACCTTCAGGACTTTGCACTTTAGATATATTCAACCAGAGCTCTGATGCTTGTACAGCATGTTTTTGAAGCCTCGGGATTGCACATGCTAATTTGTCCATGAGATTGGCCCCAGTGGCCATCTTAAATAATATTCCCCAGATCTTGTGTTCGGCTTCACACAATGCCGTAGGCCTAGCTACTGCACCTAATGAGGCCCATGCCTATGTTTCATGGGTAAAGGTGAGCATCCTAACAAGGATCTCACTTGCCTCCATCAAAAAATCTCGACTGGCAATTTCTGAAAAACTTTGTGGGAGTAAAAGTAATATTGGGGACACAGTTAACGCTTGATTGAGTTGGTTGTGGAAATGCACGTTTTGTTTGAATGTCATAAAATGTTTGGCAATACTTGCTATGGCTGTTTGGTCAGCGCTGTGGAAATAAAGGAAGTGAAGATTAGTGAGAGCGCTACAAGTACATGCAGTTCACAGTGATTTTACCCTTGAATTAATAGCTTCCCCACTTCCTTGATTTCCATGGGTACATTGTAATGACCCTATCATACTGTATTAGTGTTTGCTGCTCAAATTTGCCATGTTTTACCTTGAGCAATAATCCAATGTGGAGCGACGCAATGATTAAGTTGATCAGTGTGTTCAGCACTGCTTTTCTACCTTGTTTGTTAAAAAGTTCAGTGAATAGGGAAACTCAGTGATCTCTGGAAGCCATGACAACGTTGGTGTCCAGTCCTCGGGAAGTGTTGTGGACATTTTGCAAGTGGTCTGTTAGCCCTCCAACAAATCCTTTCAAAGTGCCTTGTAATTTGTTTAATGACAACAGGGGCTACATTCAGGGTTGTTAAGACCACTCGTGAGAAAGGTATTGTCATTCCTACTGCTTTAGGATGAAAGGCTACATTTGCTAAGCCTGGCCAAGTCGTCGGACTTAAACAGTCTCCCATCATCATAGCATACACATTGAGTAGATGGTATAATTTAATTACTTCGAACCGTGCCTCCCTCACATGCTTCATGCTGATGGTGTTCATTTTGTCACCCAACATGTCTGCACAAAAGATGGCAAATACATCTTTGTACGTTGGCGGCTGTTCCTTTTGTTCTTCTTTGTCCAGGTAAACAGCCAGGTTCTGAGTGTTCCCATTAAAAAAGAAGAATTCCCGATTGCGCACTTACACAGAGTTCTGTGTTCTTGGTAAATTGTGGCACTAGCTTGTGGCAATTCATTAGGATGCTAGTAAACCAACAAAACTTGCAGAACTTTTTATTCCCCACTTGAATTCTGGCTGCAAGATGTCTGGGCACCATGGTATTGCATCTGATTATATCATGTCAAAGGACGTGAGCGAGCATCTTTTATGACTAATGTGGCTAAAAATAACACAAATAAACAATGCCACATGCCACGGGCTGCCGCAGGCCGCTGCTTGATTTTGACAAGTTCTAGGGAGTGGCATTTTTGTTTTACTCCCTTTCCACGCAGTATTGATATCAGGCATTTGTAGTCGATGTTTGACACCTCTTGTAGGCATGTCAAACCTATCAACACCTCTGTTTCTTGATTGTAGATCTTGTACAGTACTACCATACTTGTGTAGACTTGGAGTAGGCTATACTTTATTCATTGAACTTGGCCAGGAGTCGCTCTCTGGCTTGCATATATTTTCCTTGACTTCCGTCGGACTTGTCTAGTGAATATTCAGGGAGCTCGTGCACCTTGGAAGATAGTTGAGTTGGCTCCTTGGTCATCTGTGCTTAATTCCTTTGTCAAGATGGTGCAGAATGACTCGGTCAAATGCGCTGACTTCACTTACTTTACTCTGGGATATTGTGAAGGAAAATCTACTGTGGCTGCACGGTACAACCACTTATACTTACATCTACGCTCACTTGTATGGCTGGGGAAGATGTTTTTTCCCTAGTGTGATGGCATCCGCACTTGGCTGTACTTTTGGAAGGCCTCATGTTCCACTGCACCCATGCAACCGTGGTAGCATGCGTGGTATTCATATACCTCGGCCTTGTTGACTTCACGTGGGGTTGTCACATAGTACCAGCAACCTGTTGTTGGCATCATGTGATGTAAATTCCACCTTGTTATCCACAGGGTGAGCCCCTTGGCTGTGCCCTATATCTCTATCCCACACCTGGCAAGAAGTATTGACTCAAGTACTTTGTCAACAGAATGTCCTCTGGATCTAGGGTAAAGTGCTTGACATCAAACTTCTCCGTTGGTATTTTGTTTCCTCGCAGTGTCATGCAATAGTGAACTGTAATATCCTGGCTTCATTTTTGAAGGCCTGCTGGCCATGGCTATCCCATACAACCCCCCCTCTTTGTTCTACCTAATTAATCCCTGTAATCATTAATACTATGAAGCACCCTTGAACATTTCACTTTTTTTTATAAATTGTGACAAAGAAATTGTCTAATTGCCATAAGTAAGTACAACGCGCACTGCTTACATGACATTGATATGGTACACTCTGCTAAAAGTGGTGGCACAATACCATTTTATAGTTCCCAACGATGTGCTTAAGTTGCTCGATGCTGCCAACTTTGACACAGGGGTTTTGTAATAGCATTCTTGACGGCACACCTGAATGCTCAATGGGTCAGCGGGTCTGAGGGGCTGCGGAGCTTTTTCTGCCTGATTGGGACTTTGATTGGTGCTTCACGTGTCAGGAGATCATTCTCAATGAGCGGCTAAATGTTCCGCCATTGCTCCACCTTCCTAAACCATCCATTGCCATTTCAGAGGAGATAGTGACGACGTCCACTGATCGAGGGCCAGGACAGGTCGCCTCGCTAAATGGTTAACTGTGGACCTGTAAACTTTCATGGTAATCCAAACACTAGGTTAGTCCATCAGGTTGGTTGGTTGTTGGTTGGTTGGAGAAATAATGGCATGACCTTATATTATATTATAGAGGTAGCAATTCGCGTTGGGTCCTTCTGACTGTGCCCCCCCCAAGCATGATTCTATTTTCATGCAACAAAACCAGTTCTGAAAAGCGGATGCCTGGAGGTCACCGATATTCTTTTTGTTTACCCAAAAAAAACTTTCAGCAAACCTCATTTTCACGGTGTAGATGGCCCAGAGTGGAGCAGATCACTCAACTTACACCACTCAATTGTAAATGATCTTGACCCGAGGGGGCCCCAAAAATCCTGGCCCTGCAAACGTGGTCTAGGCTCACAGGTTCTCTTATCCACCCTCCTCACCTTTCATCCGGAAGGACTTCTGTATTTTGGAATGTCCTGTGTACGGGTACTTTGTGTGCTGGCATGAGTAGGTCAATTATTGCTTAAAAGAGTCTGCTCTCCATGTCGCCACAATCTTGTATGCATGATTGAAGAGTTAAGTCCCCCCTCATCATCAAACTGTGATTCTAACATGGCACACAGACTTACACGTCCCTTCACACGTCAGATGGCCAACCAGCAGTAGAGTTTCTTGTCTAGGATTAGGAGGTCACTCTGACTCATTTTAGGTCACCTGATTCTATTCCTGATTATGTCCAAAGCGACAGGTGAGTGTAGGTGTCTTTTACAATGCGTTGAAGTAATTGACCTCATTTAAAGAGGAAAGAACCCGTGAATAGAAATCTTTCATCTGTCATTCAGGTGCTGATTCTTATCTAGTGTTGTCATCCCCCATGATTCAGACATTTCCTCAAAGAATAGTGCGGCTCGGTTGTAAGCTGACTTACATTGGTGCCAAGTTCAACCTTCTGATTATTGATAGGAAACAACTTGCTGCAGATGTCCCAGACGGTGAATGGCATGTTGTCAATGGGTGCGTGCAGTGTGCCTGCCTTACATGGAGTATTACCTGAGACTTCACACAAAGCGCCCTAAAACCAGTCAAAAAGTGGTGTCCCAGGTTGCTCCGGACAATGCGGAGTAAGCCCCTCTGTAACCTGATTGACATAAATTGATGTATTCCATCTTAGCTTCAAGGACCTGTGAGACTTATTGACTTGTTGAATTCTTTGTACCGTTGACATCAATGTAGGGGTCTGTCCTCTATTCAGCTCAAGTAAGCAGTAATGTCTATGACAATCCTGCATCCCGCTGATATAGCAATAGATCTCTGTTACAAAAGCTACTCAAAAGCGTGGATGGTTTGGAAACGCTTATGGGGACTGCTTTGGGCCAGGGTGCTAATGATGCCAGACCCATGGGTAACTCAGACAAAACGGGCTTCCACAACGCTTTTGTCACCCCTTCACCCTCTCCTAAACTACCGGCGACGCAAAGGACTTTCACAGGTGGTATGCTCACCGATTTGGTTGCTCCTGTGAGAAGCGCAGGTATGGCGTGCTTATTCTTCTAGCTTTTGTTCTCTGACATGTTGTTGTAATTTTGCTTTTGGAACAAAGAAAAAAATGCTTCACAGCACGCCGTCCAAGAAAACGTCAGAGCCAGATACATGGTAGACAACGTTGATAATAATACCCAGCAATCAACCACAAGAGGCAAGGCACTTGAAATTGAGCTTGGCTCAGACAGCGCTCCTGTGTACAATTTAGCACTCTGTCAAGTAAACAACCCTGACGTTCAGGACCCTCTGCTGAAGGACGATTATAATAATGGTAGCTTGGTGCCTCTGCGGTAAGCAATTATTTTGCAATTTCACAATCAATCTCAATGCCATTCAGTCTGGGACCAATCATTGCTTGGAATGGAAATCCCGCTACTAACTTTTATTGAGCAAGTGATTGGGCTGTCATATGTCCCAACATGGATACAAGGTACTACTATTACACCATCTAATCTTCCTCATTAAACAAATAATCAGGGTTGTCTTGGATGCTGTGCACTTTATGCATCTCAGCAGTACGCCTCTGTGCAATTTGTCTCGCATTGATCCAGACAGACTGAGGGTTTTACCTATGAACACACGTACTCGTCCACACCAACTTATGTTAGGCGGTGCTCCTGCCATTGCCCTGACTACAGTCTACGTAGCCAAGTCTCACTTGATGGCGCCGCTTTCGCCTGATGATTTGGGCAGACCTTCACTCACAAAATTGTTGTATGGCTTTGTGCACGGACAAGCGTATCAATGAATGGCTGGATGTCTGTCAATGGCATTCAACAAACCTCAATTCATCATGACAATGTTTTTGTCAATGATGGCGTTTACAACCATACCACAAAGTTTGTACAAATAGAGCACCTTGGCTTTTTTGTCTGATTACGTCTGTAGCTGCAGAGATGACTGGTTCACCCCGTCACCCTAAGGGTTCCCAGACAAGATATAGAGGCAGCGGCACGGGCAATGCACTGGGTAGCATAACGTACCGCCTTATGTCAGATGACAGTGAATCACTTTTGGCAATCGACTTAATCCACTGTTGTTAACACGCTTGATGTAGTTCCCATTTACAACGCTTCAAAATTAGCTGCTTCAGAGTCCACTGCTACTTTCAATCTCACACATCTGCTTGGCGTCATCGCAAAGCATCAGAACAACAACTTGGATGGTGCAATGAAAAAATGCGGAGTTCAGCATATCTTCTGCAAAATCAACAGAGCCTGTGCAGTTGTTGCATATTGCATCAATGTGAGCCCATTCGCTAGGGATGGTCACAATGTTCAGGTTCTCAACTTCAATGTCCTATGGGTTCTCGTGTTGGGATGGGACACAGGTTCGGATTCTGACGTCAAATAGTTAAGCTACTCATAGAGTAGTATAGTAATGATGTAACGGAATAATTTAATTTGCATTGATGACCAACCGCCTCCATCATCTGTCTCTTCAAAGAATAAGGCAGTCAAGGTACTGACTTTTTATTCCCACGTCATAGTTCAAGCTTAGGGTTGCCTGGGCTGGTGTACAGCAGCACAGCAATGAGCACAATAATGGGCGCTGATGATCACATGACTTGCATTTAGCTAAACAATTTGTTGTTGAGGTCACATGTGAGGCGATAAAGGACTACTCATGTTGGCCCATGTAGGACAAAAACAGAGATGCCATTCCATTAATCTTAAGACATGGTGGATGGCAAAATAGTCACCTCTTGGAATTCTTCACTTCACCAAAATCTGGTTTTATATTTGAGAAAGGGCAATACCCTGCTGCGCCACATGCGTGACTGGTTGAAATATTGTGAACAGGATGTCCTCAAAAAAACCTGTGACATTTTATACCACGTCAACAGGGATTTGGCCACTGTACTGGGAATGCTCCTCAACTCTGACACAGGGGCCAGGGCATCTGCTAAATTTGTGTTTTGTACATTCGTGATCTTTGACAATTGCCTCCATATAATTCCCACAGAGATTATGATTCACTAACATTGTCGGGGAGCTACATTGACCCTTAATAGCATAGACCGGATTATTACCTCTCTGATGGTTGATGAGTACTAAGTTAAGCAATGGAAGGTGCAGAGGTCATCCTTGGAAAAGCCAAACACCTGTACACAGTCCAAAATAAAATTTTCTTAGATATCAATCATCATTCACTTCCTTTTGTTACTTGTTGGGCAAACCCCTGACAAAACAATTTATCTATTTAAACTACATTGTAGCCGCCGTCATTTACGTGGCATTGGACCTTCTTTACATTGAATATTGTACATTGGTGCCTGTTTACTGGACAATTGTGATTCCATCTCGTTGTGACATTGATGAAGATTCCACCTCACCCTCAGGAAGCTTACGGGCTGCCAAAGGATCGAGCCACCCAAGGGTTGTTTAGAGATGTCAGTGAAAGCTGTCTGAAAGAAATTAGTGCCAGGTATGAAGTTGATGTTCCCCTAGTTTTCAAAGCTATATAACTGCATCAGAGGCTAGAAGTGAAAGCATCCAAGATCCAAGATTGGTAGTGTGCTCACCTCCGGCTCTTTTGTTGACTTCTTTTTTGACAGTCAGTGCATTATCCACCATCCTCAAAAACCATAACATTGCTACAGGCCCCCTTCATTGCAGGGGCATCTATGCACAGAAGTTTATCGACCACACATTCTTAGTGTTGACATCTCCAATCTGCAAGGAATACGTTGCTCTCTTTCTTCCTAAACACAAAGACGCTCAACCTACAAAGTATGCCCCAATTCACAGGCGACAAACCTGTTTCTACCGAGACATCGAGCAGTATGTTTTGGAAGGCCCATCACATCCTGCAAATACTTCCATGATGTTGCACTCTATCATCAAGGGTTATGAGGAGAAAGGATTCATGGAAGGAGAATCTATGTATTCTCTGGTACTCCCTCAGGAGGCCCCAGCGCCTCTACTTCCTCAGGCAGCTCCTTGATACGGGCCTGTCAGGGGACTTCCTTTTCCGGCCATCCCGGAGATCTCCGGGACCCCCCGGGCTTCCTTTTTCAGCCATTTTCCTTTCTGGTCATCCCGGAGGTCTCCGGGATGCTCCCCTTGCAGTCGTCGGACTTCTCCGGGATGTTGTACAGTCGTTCTCATGCCCCCGCCCCCGTACTGATGCGCCACGCCGTGGCAGAGGAATCCTTAGACTTGTTCTCTTCGGATTTCCCTCTGCCAGGTGATTAGTTATTTCCCTGTAATATGTACTGTCCCTAATACACTTCGGATTTCCCTCTGCCAGTTGTGTGACTTAGCCACAACCTCCGGAGGTCGCCCTTACTGCAGAACAAGTCTCCTAATTCCGGTTTGGTAGCCCCCTATAGCCGCCAAACACCTCTTGGCTCCTATTTGTCACTCCCCCACCAGTTTTAAGCACTGCCTTGTCTATGTCTCAGCCCGCCGCTCCAGAAGCGCTCCCGGATGCTGCCGCCTCCGGCGAGGAAGCCTGGACCTGCCTGCTCCACCTAGAAACGCAGGTGCAACTCACCCAAGCCTCCCTTACCCAGCACTCCGCCGAACTCACCCACCTCCGGCAAACCACCGACACCATCTCCAACTCTCTCCGTACCCTCCTTGAACGCCTTGCCCCAGCAGCACCTAACCCCCCGCCGCCTACTCCGCCAGTGCAACGCCCACATACTGTGCCATCCCCCATCCTGGCACGGGAGCGCTCCAACATCCCATGCCCGGCAACCCCGGACGTCTACAACGGCAACCACGCGTCCAGGGAACGCTTCCTCCAGTCATGCGCCACCTATCTCCAGCTCTGTGGCGACGATTTTGTATCTGACAAGCTGAAAATTGCATGGGTCTTGTCCTACATGAAGTTGGGATGAGCGGCCACCTACGCGCTGAGGGTTTTCCGACGCCCCGGAGGCGTCACGAGCTTTACGGACTGGGCCAAGTTCGAACAAGAGTTCCGGGACGAGTTCTTTCCCCGGAACCCCACCAAAAGCGCCGCGCTGATCCTGAGGGATAGGGAGCAGTACGGCCAAGGGAAGCGCTCGCTGGACGAGTACATCGACTCGTTCCGCGCATTGGTCGAGCAGGCCGAGTACCCCAACGGCCTGCAACTCTGCCTTACCTTTCGGGAAGGGTTCCATCCGACCCTGATGGAGCGCATCAACAATCTTGCGGAGGGTCGACCGGCGGACGACCAGGTCCTGGCATGGTACCAGGTGGCCCAGGAGCAATGGCAGCTCATGGAGCTCAAGCGCAACCTCCGCAAGCCTGCGCATCCTGCACCTCCGACGCGACCCCCCGCAATGCTCCCCCGCAGGTTCCCAATCCCAGCACCGCCCATGGCAACGGTCGCACCCCCGACAATTCCGGCGCTACCTCCAGACGCACCAATGGATGTGGATGCCTCCCGACAGCGCGCTGTAGTACTTGGTTAGAGTATTACTGATAGTTCTGGGGCTTTCTTGAAGTCTTAGAAAGTTACTGCAAATCCACACTGTTGCTTGATGATAAACTTGGTGTTTTGAGGGTTACTTTTCAAAATATATAATACTTTGAAAGGTAGAGGTTCTCAACAAACTCCAGCCTAAGTGATTCACTCCCTGGGAACCACCGAGCCTTTGCCTATCAATAGCCTCTGAGGTTTTTAACAAACTCTAGCCTAAGTGATTCACTCCCTGGGAACCACTGAGCCTTTGCCTATTAATTGCCTGCTTATTCTCTAATTTACCTAGCCTATTTATACTTTTTCCTACAGTGCACAGACCACCCCTACACATGACCTTTTGTTCTAGACTTTTCCAGCCTCTCTGACATAACTGCTATTCCAATTTCCCTTTTTGGCCATTGTCTTGGTGCCACCAGTCAGTTCCGGAATCCATCATTCTTCTTTGCTGTTTTTAGCTTTTCTTTCCCCATTTGACTCTGCTCCATTTGCTCTTGCCCCTTTTGCTCTTGCCCCTTTTGTTCCTGCCCCTTTTGTCTGGTTTCCATTCATAAGTATTCTTTTTCCCCTTTTATCTCTTCCCTGCATTCCATGCTTCTTCCTTCTTCCTCCATTTAGCTATGCCCCATTGGGTAGTGGTAGATCTGCTTCTTTGATCCAGATCATCACAATCTGATCCCAATTTCGATGCCTCTGCCAGCCCCCATGCTTCCCCTCCCCATTACAGTGACTGACTATTATTGATTTGATGACTCTGAGCTGATCCCTTGTCCCTTTTACTGTACTTCCTGTGTATTTATTGTGGTGTTTTTGGGAATATACTTTTGTAGAGACTGCTACCAGGAGGCTTACAGTTTTCAGCCTGTATATTGAAGGTGTATTTTGACTTCTGGTGCATGTTTTGTCTCTGGATGCTGTACAGCATCGTATCAGCGCCCCGCTCCCCCTCTCATGCCGACGCTGTGGCGTGCAGGGCCATTTTGCGCGTCACTGCCCCAGGGGTCTGGAAGTGCGCTACCTCTCCCCGGAGGAGCAAGAAGAGCTACTCCTGCAGCTCCTGGCGGCCCGGGACATTGCCGGAGTGCCCTCTCCAGATACCCCCATC
>QLOM01009488.1:0-18474 GCA_003313785.1 Termitomyces sp. MG148
TACCTGTATCATCCACAGCCTCAGGATAAGATTCTTGGATTTCTTTGACAAAGTCTGTCCAAGTTTCATTATCCTCAAATGAGTCAAAGCCTAGCCACTCTTTCTCAGTTTGAGCATCCACATATCCCAGGATCTTCTTCTTTCTATCCTTGTCTCCAGCAATACCAGCTCCTTCAAACAATGATTCCATCCTTTGTAAGAAACGCCGAACTTCAGAGGGTTCAGTGTATCTAAACTTAGGAGCATCTCTGCTGTCTGGGATTGGCATTTTAACTTTGTTGGTTTGCTCCATTGTCTTAGTTAAATTGGATAACTTAAACTGTGAAGACTCTGATTTTATTGGTTTAGACGTTAACTTCTCAGTCCGAGTTTTTCGATTTCGAAGGACAACGTCGGGGTCAGGTAGACTTATGAGAGCGCCTTTGCTAGAGGCACGGGTCTCCCTTGGTTTGGGTGTACTAGCGGTTTTAGCCTTTGGATTATTTTCCTTAGGCGTTTTAGGCCAATACCCTGGTGGTGCGAAACTAATTGTTTCTTTTTAAAGGTTGGACTCCTGACGGAAATCCGAATGAAAGTGTTTTGGTTGTGCAATAAAAGCCCCTCGCGGTGGGCTCCAGATGATGCGAAATTGTACTATTGAGCTGGCTTGGTCAGATTAGTCTGACTTAGTTCACTCAGGACAATTCACTAAGTTCGTAGGGCTTAGTTACACGTGCGCACACTTTCAATGTTTTTAAAAGTAGTAAATTTTATTTGATTTTTGAAGTTCTCTGAATTTAACTTAATTCAAATGAAAACTCGGTTGGGCTCAATAATAAAATTATATAAAATAAAACCCGAAGCTAATACTTTGCTCGTAGGCCTAAGTCGTCGCGCTCCCTGGGGACACTGAGCCGTGGCAGTAATTGCTTGCTTCTCCCCTCGAGATCCCTCTCTTTTTATACCCTTCCTGTCGTGCACAGACCATCCGTTACCCGCGTGTTATTCCGGTATCGGTTTCCTTTGCGTTCCCGGGCTCCTGCCATGGCTAAACCACTTGCCATGGTTGGAGTGCTTGGCATTTCTCCGGCCTCGGCTCTTCCCTCATCCCAGCTTCCCATCCCGCTTCCCTGGTTTACTCTCCTCGGGACTCGTTTTGGCAGGTCCTTCGCTCGTGGTCATGGTTGTGTTCGCAGTGGTGGTGAGGGAAGAGCGGATTGTGAGTATACAAGTCGGTTTTCATGAAGAAGGCTTTGATCAGACCACATCAGTGATCGGTGATTTCCTTCGACACTGCCACCAGAAGTAAGCGTGCTGGCGCCGAAACTGAGCGTGCTGCCATCAATTTGTTGATAGCAACTACTCTCTGTCTCTTTGCTTGCGGCTCGGCTGGTTCTTTAGTGTGGGGAGGTGTTTAGACGAGTAAGTATACCCGTCTACAGTTTTCGACGTCCTAGAGCTTACAGTTTCCGGCTCTTTTGATTAGGCTTAGGTAATGTTTACTTCTTCTTATTTACTTCGTCCTGTCTCATAGTTTCGAGACAGACGTATCAATGCTATGCCTGACAGAAGACCGGAAAGAAGCATTGGCGTGCGTGCATTCAACTTTTCCAGCGACTTGGAGATTGTCGAACTTGTGGAGAAAGCTGAGCCCTTACCAGGGACCATAACCAGCCCAACCCCTGATGACTTGGTTTTCGGCTCGTCCGTTTCCAAGTTAACGACAAACACCGTAGTAAAGCTTGCCGAAGACCCAGAGGATGGCTTTGACTCAAGAGAAGCTAAAGCCCTCAATTTTGTGTTTGCAGAGTCAACCATCCCCGTCCCACGTGTTCGTCGAGTTGTCGAATACGACGGATACTTCTGGATAGTTATGGACTACATACCAGGTTCCGCCCTTGCTTAATTTTGGACAACCCTTTCAACTTGGCGAACATGATATGTTATTGAGAGAAAGGCGATGGTAGTACGAGAGCGACAAGAGCAATGTGAAAGTAAAGTGATGTGGAGAATGTGAAGTCCGATGGAGACATATGTATCCATAATCATAATACGTTAAAGAGATATCGAGTAGATCCTGTCTGGTGGTACATACATACATACCTGTAGCGAGATAGTGATAAGGAAGGTAGAAATGAATGTCAAGTAGCAACACAGCGGCAGATGGTGTACTTGAGAAGAATATGCACTGGGCACTTTCATACGCAGCTGTGGCGCCATGAGGGGAGGTCCAGAAAGGCGGAAGACCATGTAGGCGCTGTGCCAACGAAAGGACGGGGGATGGGTGGAAAGGTCGAGTGGCGCATGAGGTAACATGGGGCTAAGTCATGCCTCGTTCATGTCCGCATAGTCAGCCGCTACCGCCGCGGAGACGGAAGCGCAAGTAAGTTGAAAATCTTGGTCAACGGCCGTAAATTCGGCAAAGTTGTTCCAGGTGGAGGCTGGGCCTTGAACTCCATTTTCGTTGAAAGTGGTATCGAAAAAAGTATGTCCATAGTCGGTGGCAGAGATGGCGTTCGCGAAACCTGTATTATAATACTCGGTATAGCTGGAGGTGTGATTCTGGGAGTAGGTGATGGCATAGGCTCCCCTTGGTACAGCGGCAACGTCAAGCCCGGCTGTCTGCTGATACAGATAATTCGCTCCATGTGTGTCAGATGGTTGGTGTACTCCGTCGCCAGCATAAACCTGACCTTCGTAGACAATGGTATCTCCTCCATGCACCTGACCATTGAGCTCGGCTGTCTGGTAGACATCCACTTGGGATGCTGCAAACGGCTGCATAGCAGTATAACTGGCGTAAGGGTCGTAAGGTTCGTCATAATAGTTCATTGGTTGTGCTCCAAAGGTGTTGGGAGACTAGGGGAAATATTATGAATGATGAACTGGCATGTATACACGCAGGAAAACTTACAGAAATGGGTGCATCATAGAAGGCGTCGTTAGAATCAACGACGGCGAATTCATCACTGGAGACCATCGCAGGGGTGAGGGGGACATTGTCGGAGACAATAGCATACTGATCATCGGAGGCTACCGCAGAACCCAACGCGGCGACATTGTCGGCAAGGGTAAATTGATCGACGGGGGCTAGGGCAAAACCGAGCCCGACACCATTGTCAGAGGGGACGGCGTATTGTTCGCAAGGGAACGCAGAAACGAGCCCGACGACATCACTGGAAGCCGAAGCCGGGGTCAGATTGTAGGCCTCGGGCCACTCACCACCGTGGACGTTGGTGGCCTGAGTGGGCGCGGGGTCAATGGTAGAGGTCAATGCCGCCTTTGCTTTCTTCGTCTGCCTCGGCTTCGTCACAGTTCCTCGTTCCGCCCTTGGCTGCCGCTTGTCGACCGATCCCTTCGGCCTGGGCTGGTACCTGTAATTAGGATGAAGCGCAAGGTGCTTCAATGCCTCCTTTTTTGCGAGTCCCTTGAAGTAGCTGATCACCTCTTCGGGTTCATTTCGCCACTGCTGAGCAATCATCTTGGACATTTCCGGCAGCTTATGCTTTTCACCCGGGTGCGCCTCGAAATACTCCCTCATTTTGACTATCCGGTAGATAAGCCATACGTTGGGGGGTCGTTTGATGTGTGGTTTCTTGGCAGTGACCTTGCCAGAGGGATCAGCAGGGGGGGAAGCAGACATGTCAAGAAATGTAGAATGTGCGTGGACGAGGAAAGGGAAGACAGAGGAAACCAATGGAGTAGAAGATTGGTTGTGGTTCAAGTAACAATTGAGTGGCCAGAGTAGAAATACCTGTTTGCACGTGGCCAGATTATCACCCTGGCCACATAGGATTTATCCATGCAGGCAAGGGAGATCAGAAATGGCATACTACCCGCAATCAACTCATCTAAACAACCACTCAGTCTTTCAAGGGAGAGAAATTATCGGGAACGCTGTACTTATGATGAGGACCTCGCCAGAAGCCTGATCTTTGCCCGTCAAAGCTTGAACACCTTACAAGTTGATAGACCGCTTTGGCGAGGATGACAGACTGGTATGTCAGATTGCAGAGACCACAGCCAAAGCGACAATGACTCAAAGCCATATTACATCGAAGGTTGCGCCAGAAAGGATGATTCACGACGCGAGACGCCGATAGTGATCTGAATCTCGCCTTGGGTGGCCTTGGTCCAAATCCGTCTTGTGAAAAGTATGCTCATACCTATTCAGTTAGTTTCCAGCATACAAGGAAAACTCGATGGTCTTGTATACATATATCCGGTCCATTAGCTGCAAATTTTCCATGATGTGGACTCTTTGAGTCCGATGTAAGTTTTCGTTCACTATCCCAAACAGCATTAATTGACTAATATTTCCAGAAGACCTATGGTGATGAAAACTTCAGTTTATCAAAGTTCAAATGCTTAGAAACCCTTGACCAGATGGATATTGGAGAGGACAGACTATCAGAGGCAAGCTCGATATCGTGCGCAGAACCTATAGCAAAACCATGTGATCTCCCCGGGGCTCTTGAGCGAATGGGAGAATGGACTGGACATTTAGGTCGGTCAAACAACTTGAAAAAAATATTGAATTGCGAATTCAGATGCTCAGATGGCCCTGATGCTGCGAGAATCCTCTTCAATTCAGTGCTCTTTCAAGATACAACTTGTAAATTTAGGAGGTCAATTTTTTTCTCTGAAATGGAGTTGGAATTGAATGGCTGCCACATAGGTCACGAAAATGCACTCACATACATGTAACACGATCGAGAACTCTTGAAAGAGAGGACTTACCAAGTGATTGCTCGGTTCTCCTGATGTCTCCTCACGACGATCAAGTTGATTATGTATCTTGATCAGAATTCTCACGCGCTTTGGGACGCGCTCTTTTCAAGAACCAAATCCAGCACCCTTTCGCTGAAATGGTCAAGGACAAGGACAGGGTATTCCACTTCTCATGGCATAGTGGACCCGCTTTCGTTACATCGTAAAGATCGATTTCCGTCTCTACGTGTAAGTATGCCCACACTGTCCCAGTCCAAAAGCAAATTATACATCAGTTCCATCTGGCGAAACCGTCCGCGTCATGACTTGCCCGGCGTCCCTGAGCCTACTCTCGTCTTTCCACGCTTTACGCCTCTTCGCTCATCTACATCCCCCCCACTGAGGGTCGCCAGCTGCTACGTCGATGGTCGCCAAAGGAATCATATACCAGCGACTTCATCACCCACTTGAGGTTCCCCAAGACGTCCACGCACCCTCTGGGCCAAAGGTTCCATGTACCACCGCCATTCTCCGAGTCCTCACCTTGCCTTTATGTCCATGTACGAGACGTCTACGTGTACATTGTTTCGGCTAAAAACATTGTTCCAAACTATATTCGCTGTACCTAGTGTTCTGAGTCTATCCGGTTTGAGAGACATTGAGTCCCGACACAAGAAACTGATACTGTCGTCCACTCGTTGCAATACCTGTGCTATCCCCACATCCTCTTTTTTCGTCTTTGGCCCGGAATTTTCCTCTGCAGATACAGACAAAGCACTCCGAAGGAGAGAGAAGGAGCCATAAAATGCTATTGCAAGGTCGTCACCAGCTTTGATCACCGCTCACAGCGAGGTACCCGCTCCCTTCGTCCGCGTACATACCGAAAACGACAAAGTCACCAGGTCTACCTACTTCAACTTCCCCGGTTGGTCCTGCACTTCCTGCTGACGCCAGAGGTGCGGTATGAGGGCAGGTTCAGCACCAACAGGGGGCCACAGACGACGCCTGCGAACCCCGCGTTTCGTGGGCTCTGCCCATATCCGTTCCACGGGTACTCACTTGTGAGTCCGACACGGTGTTCGGCAGCTCTACCATTGATCGCAGCCTTCACTAGAGACCGGGACCGACACAGATCACAGTTCCACACCGACTTTTTTGCATGAACATCCTTTCCTTTTAGCGATGTGCTTTTTGCGTAGCGCTTTTGGCAGTTCACGATGTCTGCAGCTCAGGTCGTCTTTCCGTCCGCTGTGCCTCCATACACTTCTTTCCAAACGCTGTAATACGACTGAATTTAGGGAAAACTACATGCAGCTGAGTTATCGCCTAGAGCCCAAGCAGTGATTGGCTTTCAGCACAGATACGACATCAATATTGATAGCAGTGCATTTGCAAGCTGGATAACTCTAGAAAGAACGTCTACATTGGTGCATCGGTTTGTTCAGCGTTGTCAAAGCGCACTAAGAGAAAGGGTCAGCAGTGGAGACGCAAAGTGCAAGGAACAGAAGGCACTCCGTGGGAGTGACTGATTCAGTGACATGTCACACATGTGATAATCCGACACTCCTTTCTCACTCTCTCACCTCAACATGTACCATTCCAATCATTTTCATTTGTTGAGAACCGCGGAACATTGAGAAACATGTCAACCAGGGTTTGCGGGTACATGTTGAGGTGAGAGAGTGAGAAAGGAGTGTCGGATTATCACAGGTGTGACATGTCACTGAATCAGTCACTCCCGCGGAGTGCCTTCTGTTCCTTGCACTTTGCGTCTCCACTGCTGACCCTTTCTCTTAGTGCGCTTTGACGATGCTGAACAAACCGATGCACCAATGTAGATGTTCTTTCTCTGTCCACACATTAACTCAATAAGATGCAATATCATGTACATGAGCTCGAGCCTTGGTGCAGATTGGTCTTGACGGCGGCCGACGACATCTCTCAATCCACCTTGTTTGTATTCACTAATGTGAAGGGCCAACAGAACCTTACCGCTAACATCATACTCTTTCTGGAATCTTTTCCTTTTTGTGAGTCCTTTTACTTTTCATATTGTTGGTATCTTAATTTCGAACTCTACAGTGTGACACCCTTTATTGTATGTATTCCCCCGCATCGTTCTGACCAGCAACGACGCAGTCGATGTTGGCATTCAGAACGATGTCGTGCACGGTACAGTCGGTGCCTGACTTTTTGGTGTGAGATTAATACTGGCAGGAATGGTCGATAGGAAGATTTACTGACCAAAAGTCTGCCACACCTGTACATCTTACGCACGGACACGATTTTAGTCGTTGGTTCCATTTCATATACACCTTATTCAAAGCAACGTAACGGTGCATATCATAGTAAATTCGGGAGTGATGTGGAATGAAAAAATTTCGATCTGGTCGAAAATCGCCTGTTGCGTCGATCGTAAGGGCGTTCGTTTATGCTGAAAACCATGCCTTACTTACCAAAAGTCCAGTCACTTGCAGACTCTCATTCTGATGCCCATAACAATTCTAATCTACCAGATTCTTGCGTATAAAGCGAGCCCCCGTGTGGTTGGTTATGCTTTAGGACTGCGCAAGAGTCTTTGGACCTGGGCCACGGTGTCGGAGAGTTCATAGCATTCGTGGTCTAGATCCATGTACGCCTAGGGCATGTCACAGCGTTATAGCAGGCAAAGGATAAAATCGTCAACGTCCTATACGTTCGAGGTCGAATAAAGCAGCTCGAGTGAAGTTCTACTTGATGGACGTATGAAACCGGTGGCGAAAGTGACGATTTCAGAGCAGGATGCAGCGTTAGATCGGCCTGGAAGAGTTTGTGAGCCGGGTGAAAAATGCATGTATGGGCGACGCACTTCTATATTGCCCTTACAAGCGTCCTCGACACAGGAGGATACGGATGCATTTAGTTACAAATTCGTGTCGGGAAACAGGAATATATCAATCATTGTACTTGAAGAAAGCGTTAGTAATGATGCGAGTCGTTGATACAACGTTACTTAGTGATGTTTATTACGGGAGCGAGAAATGTGCACGTGACCTGAGTCATTAGGGCCGGACGTTAGGTAAACCCTAATTTTTCGACTCGTCGACACAAGTCGAATAACTGACAAAAGACGAATCTTGCGCACCTGCAAGTCCAAATTCTTCTTGTGCGTCACATTTTCCGAATCTTCCGCTCTAATCTCATAGACGTACAGAAATCATGGCTCCGTTTTCCAAACCAGAGACGGTGCTGAAGCAAGCCGAGGGACTTGTGTCCGTCGGTCAGACCCACGCCGCTCTCCAATCTCTTACAGAAATGTTCACCTCAAAACGATTTCGTTCGACGCCTCTCACGTCGCTAGAACCTATCATGATGCGTTTCGTTGAACTTTGTGTCGATATGCGGAAAGGGCGCACTGCCAAGGAGGGGCTCATGCAATACAAGAATATCGCACAAAATACGAGCGTACAGAGCATCGAGTCCGTTATCACCCGCTTCGTCCAGCTTGCTGATGCAAAGGTCCGTGAGGCGCAAGAAAAGGCTGCTGTTCAGTCCGCCGTTGACGTAGACGACCTGGAAGCCAGTGAAACGCCTGAAAGCATACTATTAGGCGCTGTGAGCGGAGACCAGAGCAAGGACCGTACCGATCGTGCCCTCGTCACTCCATGGCTCAAGTTCTTATGGGAAAGCTACCGAACCTCTCTTGAGACTTTGAAGAATAATGCTCGCCTTGAGGCCATTTATCAGGCATGTATTTACCCAAAAGAATGCCAAAATCGAGTCACGCGGCTAATTACCGGTTTAGCAAATCGCACAACAAGCATTCAAATTCTGCTTGAAGCACCAACGTAAAGTCGAGTTCCGCCGCCTTTGTGAGACTCTCCGTCTCCACCTCTCCAATGTTGCCAAATACTCGCATCAACCTCATTCGATCAACCTCTCTGATGCCGATACCCTGCAACACCATCTTGACACCCGTTTTGCGCAATTGAATACTTCCGTGGAGCTCGAACTTTGGCAAGAGGCTTTCCGGTCTGTAGAAGACGTCCACAACTTGTTGACAATGGCGAAAAAAGCACCCCGCCCAGCTATGATGGCTAACTATTACGAGAAACTGACGAAAATCTTCCTTATGAGTGGTAACGCGTTGTATCATGCTGCTGCCTGGGGAAAATACTATTCCGTCGTCACTAGCATGGGCGGTAAGACTGACGAAGAGCTCAGCAAGTTGGCGGGTCAAGTTCTCGTCAGTGCCCTCGCTGTTCCTGTCGGTCTAACCAACGAAGACCACGACGAACTTAAGGGCAAGAACAGTCGTTTAACTGCTCTTCTCAACCTTACAAAAGTGCCCACTCGCGCGGGTCTTCTCAAGGACGCTGTATGTTATCTTCTCTTCCCCAAGGATATAAAGCTAATCATTACAACTTAGTTGTCTCGTGACGTCCTCAAACTCTCACCTCCGCCCGTTAAAGCCCTCTACAACATCCTCGAAGTCACTTTCGATCCCCTCACCTTCTGCAAATCCATTGCGCCTCTCCTTATATCCCTCTCAACTACTTCAGATCCCTCTTCTCCCTATGCACCCTACCTCACGCTCCTCCAGCGTGCCCTTCTCTCCCGTCTCCTCTCCCAACTCTCACAAGTATACTCAAGCATCACGCTCTCGAGCCTCTTGTCACTTGTCGAGCCCCTCCGCGCCGCGGGGGTCCCAGGTGCATACGATGATGCTCAGATCGAGGGCTATATCATGGGATGTGCAAGGCGCGGAGAGCTCAGTATACGCGTAGATCACAAATCGGGCAGTATCACATTTGTTGATGATGCCTTTGAGGATACGGAGGGGGCCGGTACGTCTGAGAAGGGCGTGCAGCCTACCATGGCCGAGTTGGTCCGCACGAGGCTGAGTAAAATCGCCACGTGTTTGCATACGTCACTCGATCGTCTGGATAGGGAAGAGAAGAGGGCGAGAGGAGAGAACATGGAGGAGGCAGAGGAGAGGCAGAGGCAAAAGTTCGCCGCACTTGTTGCGGCTGCTGAGAATGAGAGGAAGGCGCTGCAGATTAGGAGGGCCTTAGTTGCGAGGAGGAGGGAGTTGTTGAGTGAGTTGAGTGTGAGGAAGGAGAAGGAAGAGACGAGCCGGAGGGCGGAGATCTCAAGGAGGGAGAAGGAGGAGGAGACTAAGAGGATGAGAGAGGAGATCAGGAGGAAGGAGCAAGAGAGGGCGAAGAAGGAGTTGGAGAGTATCAGGATTGACGAAGCCAAGAAGTATGCGCAGAGCTTGGTGGACAAGGGTATTCTCAAGCCTAACGATGTTGATGTGAGTTTTGTTCTTACTTTGTGTTTATGCTTAATTTCCCAATAATTCTGGGTGCAGAAACTCGACGCGATTGATACGGAAGGTCTCATCGTTATTCAAGTGCAACAACTCGAAAAAGAAAAGAAGGAGCTATCTGAGCGTCTGCGTATCGTCCACAAGCGCGTGGATCACATTGAGCGTGCTTATCGTAAGGAAGAACGACCTCTCTTGGTCAAAGATTACGAGTTGCAACAAAAGACTGATCGGGAGACGCACGAGGCTATCCAACGAGTTCGTCTGGAGTCCGCACGTGCCGCACATGAGGAGGACATGGCTACCAAAGTGCGTCTTGCACGTATGATGGAAGATTATCATGCGCGTCGTGAGGTCATTCTTGCGAAGAAAACATCGGAGTACGCGAAGAAGAAGGAAATAGCAAGCAAGAAGATCGAAGAGGAAAAAACAAAAAGAAGGAATATGGTGCTCAAAGCCCGCGAAGAGGAGAGGTTGCGGTTGGAGAAGGAGGAGAAGCTTAGGAAGGAGAAAGAGGAGGAGGAGGCCAGGATTGCTGCAGGTTTGTGTTATCGTTCTTTATTGCGTCGATATCTCTGTTCACAGGCGTTTTCTTTGCAGAACGTGCAGCAGAAGCGGAGCGCGAACGAGCTGAGGCCGAAGCTGCTGCTGCAGCTGCCGAAGCCGCGAAACGCGAAGCAGAAGAAAAAGCTTCAACGATCCGCAAGGAACGCGAGACAGAGCGTGCTGCAGCTGCCGAGCAAGCACGGCTTCGATTACAACGTGAGGAGGAAGCAGAGGCCCGCGCTCGCGCCCGCCAGACCGAGAAAAACCAACCTGTTCGTGCTCCCGTCCCTGCTCGCGCCAATGGTTCCGACAATGTTTGGCGCCGCCCCGGAGCCGCCACCCCACGTTCCGAGAGTCCTGCTTCTGGCACTGCACCTCCACGTTTCAGTAACGCTCCAACAACAGGAGGATGGCGTGATAGGGAGGCTAAAAAGGCTAGTAATGGACCGGTTCCCCCCTCGCGCACTACTAGTACGGCATTGCCGCGTCCTGGAGCATATACACGCGAAGAGCCCAAAAAGGATGAGGATGGATTCCAGCCAGCGAAGCAGGTATATCGCCCGAGACAGTTGAGGGGTTAGTTATATATAGCTTTTTGATGTCTTTCTACGGATTATTATTCTATTCTATTCTTTCGCTCTTGTAATTTTGCGTTCTGTCGAGACTGCAAGACATTGGCTGTTTAAGATGATGCATGGTGATCTAGGGTATCAATATCAAGAGTTGGATATACACAATAGGGTTAGCAAACAGTGATTATGATACATACAACTAGCAGAAATACATTTTGTTCTAAACCATAATTTTAAGGAGAAAACATATCTTGAAACCGGACAGCATCCACGACACGCTAAGGGATGACAGAGACACGTCGCTCATCACACTAGTGCTGGCTCATTGTTAGCAAACTCAGTTGTGTAAGGATTCAAATTCACTCTCGCCTTTGAGAGACGCTGAAGAATTGTCATGGTGGCGAAAATGGAGAATTCAAACTACTTTTGAAGGCCTCTTCTTGAGCTTGTACGAAAAATTGATGATGATATCCCATACTGCAGCTTGTTTGAACTTCAATAGCTGACCCAGATGCACGGCGAGGAGGAGTTTCGCTGGAGAAGACTATTTGCGATGTAGGCATCGCGGGGTCAACATCATTGTCTCTCGACGTTAGGAGGACGAAAGGAGAGGGTGGTAATGAATCAGAACGACTTCGGAAGTGCTTTTCCTTGGTAATCTTCATCCTCGGCTGCTTGCCTGGTGTTGATGAAGACTTTGAAGACTTCACTGAGGTTCTCTTGGAAGAGATAGCAGACTTCATAGATAAGGAGTTCCTGCGTCGCTGCGACGAATGGCTGTGATGCCATTGTTTGGGTTGAGATGGCCGTCTGAAGAGGACCCGAGGGAGGGCAAAAGCAAATTTGCGACGGAAGGCATCCTGCACGACCCCAACATCAAAATCACTGTCAATCGTCCTGGTGGACTGGCGTTGGCTTCGGATTGGCAAGGCCGCTGAGGGGTTCATGCCCTCGTTAGGGAGTGGATGAAGAGGATGATCTGAAATGGCCTCGATTTCCTCCCAATCTGAGTCAGCATCATCTTCTTCAGTACAAGCCCGAGGGTCATCTGGAGCCTGAGGCTTGGTGAATCTGGAATGTATGGGTGTGTCGATTGAGCTCGTAGCAATTCGGAAAGGGTGGATTTCGCTATGGGATCCGGGTAAAGAATCTGCTTGTGAAGGGGAACGGATCGACGATTTATGTTGAAAAAAGGTCCTGGGATGTGTAGAAACACGACCATCGTCAAAAACGACGGTGTTTGATGTCATTTCGTCCGCCTCACTAAGAACGATTTTGCGTTTGAATAAAGAAACCTTGCCGATTGACATGCGTTTTGATGCGACAGCGCGCAAAGGATTTCTTCTAATCAACGAGCCCTCGTCTGTACTCGGCTGACTTTTAGGCCTGGAGAGATGTTTGGTGAAAGCTGGTGCTCTGACGGAGAATGGTAAAAGCCGACGACGACGTCGCTCATCAGGGACCTCGCTATCTGGTGCGAGACACTCGGAAGAGATCATTTCTTTGAACCTCGTAGTGGCATTTTGACGGCAGAGTGAATTATCACCCTCTGCTGGCCGATCGTTGAACATCCACTGTGCGACCAAACTGTTGTCGTCAAGAGCTCCTAGCTGCAAACAGACATCGAAGACAGAGGCGCGGATGCTTTCGGGAGAGTTTGTATTGTCATCGAGACTCAACTGTGACAACGACATGAATAGGACTGGTTGCTGGTTGAATATACAGAAAGATCCAAGATGTCTCAAGAGCTAGCGTCGTAAGATACTGGAGGGTGATGCTGACACCACATAACATAAGAGAACATGAGTATTGTCATCTCCACAGTTCAATCATATGTGAGTGATCAACGAGAAGTCACCTTGACAACTTGTTTTTCGCATGTGACAAAACACACTTCAAGGATCTTGACAACCAAAGTCATTGTCCAAGAATGGTCATGTCTTGTGCTTTCAACAAGCTTCTTCATTCTGTAGAGACGTTAACTGGACGCACCCGGATTTGATTGATAATCGTTCTGTTCATTGTCGTAATAGTCGGGTATAAGTTCCGGCTACCGCGTACAGGAGTATCTGGTGAAGTGTTAGTTGTATTATCCAGTTTTATCGAAGCATAAAAGGATTGTGTTATAGGCATAAGATGGCCGGGTGGATGATAAGAATACAGATGGTTTCTAAGTAATACTGTTCATGTGTGTCAACAAAGGGTATCAAGGATGTTATGCCGGCAGTCCGTTATCAATAAATTACATTCTCTCTTCTTCGTTTACTGCTTCTTGCATGAGATCTTCAAGCATTTTTGGGTTGATCAAGACTGCAATAGAACACGACAAAAAAAGCTCACCTCCCCACTTGGAGTTCTCAAGAGATTGAAGTACACTTTGGGGATCTGCTTCGATCACTGAAAAACGCCTGTGACTTCAGATCAGGATCTAATTAACAGGCATACATGAAGAGGGAACACATACGGAGAATGAAAGCCGCGGTCGGTCGATAACAGACTGATGTCACTCGTACGCCGATTACTTCGTTGTAATTTGGAAGTCGGGTCAAGTGCAAGGGACACGTCAGGGGAATGGTATCTTCGAGCCGGAGTTGGGCTTCCTTGTAGTGGACCGAAACGTTCACCATCGTCAGATGTTACGGGACTAGGCGTTTCTGTCAAGGTGTCAACTACAATTGAGGGTATTTCTGGACATCAAGTCAGTTCTCATCCGATTTAGCAGGAAAAGAACCGGCATGCCTTGATTTTTCTCAGCAAGAAGTTGCTCTCTGTGAGCCAGGAAACGCCGACGGTGAGATATCGTTTTTAGCAAGGACCGCACACGATCGAGGTTGACAAGGTCGGTCACCAAACGATTTGTCTCCGTCCTTGTGACAAGGTCCTTTAGACTGGTTGAATGACATTCATTAGTAGGAAGTACAAGAACTATGCAGCTGAACGTACACGAGAGCTTCCCCATCCACGATAAGTTTGTGATGGGCGAGGAGAATGAGCATGTCATTAAAAGATATTCCGCGACCTGGCTGATGAGAGATGCTAGCCTCGTGGTATAGACGACTATAGACGGCTCTGCGTTTCCTGATCTCTTCGTGATCTAGGCCGCTAAGGACAGCCTCAAGCTTGTCCATGTCGACCCCTGCAACAACTCTTGAAGACCAGTTTTTCTTAGGGTCAACAGACCCTCGACAATGATTCACGATGTTTGATATATTGTACTCGCTGGGATATATTTTCACTTCGAAGGCTCCACTTAATTTCTAGAGTAACCAGTGAGTTTGGGTTATAACTCTAAGAAAGAATTTGAGCTGACTCCGAAGAACGAGACGAACTTATGGTGCTCGAGATAACCAGTATTAGGATTTGCAAATTCAGCCCAGACTTTCTTGAATGAACGCATTTGTTCTCTGGTGATGGATTTTGCACCACCTGCTGACGTTTGGAATACGTAGGAAAAGTTCTCAACTACGACACCTGATTGAAATTCAAAATATCAGCACGGAAGAGCAAACATTAGAAACAACCTGCCAGTAAACATGTTGACAAAAATGTACTTAGCATTGATATTGAATGAGTAAAAATTGATGAAAGGGAGTCGAGACGTCTCTCACCATGCTCAGTAAGTTCCAAGTGATGAAAAGAGCAAACGCCCAACTCTCGCTTCCGCAATCGGAGTCCGAACTGGTTTTGGTACAGCGAGGGTATGAGATGGTACTTGAATAGATAAACGGTCAGGAAGGACTTAATATAGATCGAATCCTGCTGACTTACTAGTCGTGCATATATTGGTTCCACCCTTCCCTGCATAGCCAAGTCAGTGAATCATGCAGTAAACAGTGAGACCAGACATACCCAACACTCATGAACGCCAGCATTACTAACGCTGAACTGATGGAATTGTAGTTCATGTTCCTGGTCTCGTTTGTATTCCACTTTGTCAAACTGAAAACTTCAACGAATAAGATCGCGAAGAAGATAAATAGAATGAGCCAAAGGCCAAGTAGACTAATGATAACAGGCAAACTCGCTCTGTCATGAAATCAGTAGAGTTATTTATGGATAATGGACAACGTACACGGCAGTCTTAAAGAGCATATTCAAGCTGTTGTTACGTTGGACCAACTTGAAAGCAATACTAACAAGGAAAAGTTTCTGTAACTGTTGGGTTACAAAACCACTGGCGCCAGATCGCACGACCAGAGTGGTGATAAAACTTCCTGCAGCCACAACGATATCGAATAAATTCCAACCGTCTGACCGGAAACTCTTCCATCCTAGGCCAAATAATCGCACCAACACATCGAAGATGTATATACTCATGATGCAAAGAAAAAAGTCATCTAAAGCACGAAAATGAACCTGTTTGAATAGGAAAGGTTGCGGATTCCTTACTTCGTATAGTATCGGCAATTCTTTGTGAGGAAAAGGTTTGCGTCCTGTGAAAACTTGCTCAGTATTGACCAACAAAAACTCGACATCGAGCCTACATCAGAGCCAAGATATGTAGCACAAAAAGGAACGTCATGCCCCGGGACCACCAACCATGCTTATGAACGGCACGATTGAAACACCACCTTCTCAACACATGAGTTGGGCGAGTCGGAGGCCGTCTTGATGGCTTCTGTCTTTTGAAGAGTTTTTGAAGGTCTATCCATTCTCTTTGCGGCTTAGTTAAGAAAGCTGATCCAGTTTTTGAACTGAAGTTGCCAATGATTATACTAAGAAGAATGACAACGAGTCATTTGATTTGAATTGAATCATACTAAAGATCTTCCGTACCTGACGAAGAGCGTCAAAATGACAACCGCTCCCATAAGATTATAGATCACGAAGAACAGTGCGTTGGACTGCGAGTGATTTGTGACCGGTTGGAGACCTCGGCCAGTTATGCTGGTAGCAACCCCCATAGCATCAACCCAACCTTCTAAAGAGACGATTTCGAATAGAATAAGCAAAGAAGATCGGAAAGTATCAAACGAGAATGTTGTGGATGGTGATGGGTTGTCCCAAACACGAGGGACCGGAAATCCGAACGAGTCGCCCAACACCGTGTTATTATATTCTCCGATACAGTCCACGATACCAGACCTGTCACTATCATTGCAGACATTCATCTTCCCCGCGAAAATATTGAGGCCCCACACGGCGTATGGAATCATATAGAGGATGGCAAGCATAGCGGCATCAAAAATTCGAATTGCACCAGACAATATCAAGGACTGGAATGTAGTTCTCATTTTGTCGATGAGGGTAATCAATCGCAAAGCTCGCAATGCCTTCAACGCCCTTGTAAATCGGCTCATGCCGCCGATGAAGATGAGACCTGTGATTAGGTTGACGAGGATACCACACATGATGAAAAAGTCAAGAACATTCCAGATACTGCGGACATAGGCGTTGGGAGTGAAGAGAAAACCATCAGCAATGATTTTAATGATGAACTCGACCACGAGAAGGAATCCGAACGCTGTTTCTGAAACATCGAACCATGCTCCGATCTGAGCACCATGATGCAAAAAATAATCCCGGCGAAAGACAGGGGTTGCAATGGTCTCTGTTACGATCCCGGCGATTACAGTGAGGAGAAGGATGGACTGGAAAATGGGGTGTGCAATAGGCGAATAAGGTGTGCCAAAGATGCGTTCACCATCCGCGGACTGTACAAGCTTTTGGCAAAATCGGCGCAAGGGGTTTTTCTGTGAAAATATCCAGAATGTCTTATCATAGGTAGGGTGGTCACGAATAAAATCGGCTCTCTGCGCTCGTCTCTCTAGCAGGGCATCACGAAGATCATGAGTAGCTGTGCCCGCACCGTTAACAGTCGCGAGCAGCTCCCTGGGGAAAATAAGCATGAAGGACAAGCGAACAGGTATTTGACTAACAGAGGCCGATCTGTTTGTTCTTCGTGACTATTGTCTGGCTTGCCATTTTGGAAGGTTGACATCGGAAAATCATCCGTCCTTTGTTCACCGGCGAAGAGACGTTCAAGTATATTCAATGATTTGACATGAAAATGTCGCGGTTTGAATGCGCTGGGCGCTGAGCGCTGTGTCTACAAAAGTGGGGTCACTTAGGGTCGAGATTTTCGAAATGGTAAGTATGGCACATACTGAAGGTGAATGAGCACCGTTTCGAGGGACACTGTAGTCCTGTACCAAGGACTTCTGCATGGGAAGGACGAGATTGGCAGGAAGGTCGACTTTAATCTTCAGAGGACTTGGCCGGACCCATCGATATGGGTTGAACCTGCGCATCCAAGAAGCCGAGCCTTGCTGCGCTTGATGACTATTCCAATACTTCCAGGCTTGCTCTTCCTTTTTCAGCTCCTCCGCGACTTCAAAGTTCTCATTGATCACCGCAATGAACATCTGCAGCATGATGACTGGAAAACAAAACAAAGGAAACAACAAGATGAGGGGAAAAAAGAAAATATCTTGGGAACACCTACAATTCGAGAAGAGCAACCAAGAAGAGACAAATGTGGCAACAATAATAGTCTGCCCAAGTCGAATCTCCGCACCGGTTGTACTGTAGAGAACATCTGTCCAGTTTTCCGACGAGAAGACTTGATAAATAGCTAGGAATGACGTCCAAATGTCACCGAAGTTCATCGCTATATTTTCTCCCAGATCTCCACGCAGAAGTTGTACCGCTGCTAGCGCGGCGATGTAGTTTGTCATGATCAAAAACAAGGACATATTGGCTAAACCATACATATTACCAAACACCGAGAGCTGACAAGTATGTTTTTTGAGACAAGAGTTGCGACAAGAAACAGAAAACCTACCAGAAGAGGCTTCATTCTAGGCACAACCAGAATGACCCGGTAAAACCTCATGAGCTGAAGTATCGTGAACCACGGGTATACTGAAGAATCGTGAATCACAGGAATCTGAATTATACTCGTTCCGATGGCCAAGATCAGGTCAAGCCAATTATTCCCGTGCGAGAAGAAGCTTCTCCAGTCAGGTAATGTAGCTAGGACCCGAATCACGATCTCGATATCAAACGCAATGGTGATCCCAAGCTCGCCATAGTACATGATCATCTCATGCGTGACGTTTACATCCACGGTCCGTGAAGCCTGCAAAGCAAGGGACGCGAGAGCGAGAAGAACCCAACACCAGTGGGTGTAGCCGTAGATGGTTTTGGCGAGATTGGGACGTGGAGGTTTACGGTCTTCATCGGCGACCCAACCGTCGTCGTGCGTTCCCGGGATGGGAACAAGGCTGTAATTTACGTAAGTGTAGAATAGAAGGTGAGATCAATCAACAGACATACGGAGCTGCCCCAAAAGCACTTTTCTTAGTCTCAGAGCGGATGGCAGAAAATGTATTAGTGATGACGGCAACGAAAAGATTG
>QLOM01009489.1:0-12889 GCA_003313785.1 Termitomyces sp. MG148
TCACATGGGCCTGTCTTGCATAGGTTGCTAAGCATCGGATCAACTGTAAGCGTTGCTAATATCTGAAACCATCACGTGGACCTGTCTCACGTAAGTTGCTAAGTGTCGCTAAAGTGATCTGACGTCGGATCTTTGAGAAGCAATGGATTTTGATAGGCATTGCTAAAGGCTCTGGCATCGGTTATCACTGATCAGGGACCTGAAGGGGGCCGGGCTGGAGTCAGTTGAGTGGTAGGTGATTGCCAAGTCATGTGGTCGCTAAGTCCCATGATTCTGCACGTTGCGTCCTATAGCCTGAGTTCAATCCCTGCTAGCTGCAAAATATAAGTCGCTAAAAATAGCGCTGGTGTGCTGAGCTCAGCCAGAGTCTTATCACCACTACACACCCTCCAATTAGACTACACACTCAGCGACGGTCACACCGTCGGTAGATTAGGGACAGGAGCAATTGGCGAGCTCTCTGCTGCCTGAAAGAGATTGGCTGTCTCATTGTCCATGTTGTAGTCGAGGAGTTCCTCCTCAGCAGTGGGCATGGGCTGAGTCCCCAAGGGTCCTGCTTGAGGTGAGGAGTTCTTGTAGTCCCAGAGGGGCAACAACGTCAGTGAATGGTTAATGTAGAGGTTCCCTGGAGCTTCCTCCAGGCCACTGAAAGGTACCACCTCCACTGAGTAATTGCACATCCATAGATTGCGTGCATGGGGATCTTGCCCAATGCTGAGGTACATTCTGTTGCAGAATGCATCATGGTAGACATGGCGGTTGTCTTGCTGCTGCTGCATCAACTGATAACAGTTTCCGTCGGTGGCGTTGTGCCACCCATCCTACTCTGCAATCGATGGGGGGGTCTCTATTGTGTCAAGGCAGTGGTGCCGAGCATTGTTCATGGTGGCAGCCTCGAGTTGTAGCCAGTGGTCAGCAAAGAAAATGTGGGTCAGATAAGTGACCCTGTATGTATATGCATGGTCCACCCAGCTGACCGGAACATGGTTGTGTATGAGGATGCGTAGCACATCCATGGTGGTGAAGAGCGAGGCAGACTCCTTGGGAATGTTAACCTGACAAGTCTCCATGTCAGGGTCTTTGGAGGAGAAGGGCTTGAATGTTTGCCCAGTGACCTTCTTGCACTCCATGATTGCCTCGTGGTACAGTCCTGGCTGCGCAAATATGTACGCCAGATGACGGTGAACCGTCGTCTTTGACAGTCGGCTAGAATACAACACCCATGCCAGGGCAAAGCCAAAGAGGCTATGCCAGTGAATGTGCATGGCGTGGCCAATTGTTAAGCCAGTCTACACATTGGGCATTCCAAGACGCCCGTACAGTAGGGCATATGAGCCCAAGTAGTCCAAAGCAAATAGTTGCTTTGAGTCAGGAGTGTTCATGCTGATAAAGGCAATCCTACCTGTATCCTTGCAGCAATAGAACCATGAAGGCACAATAAGTTGCAAGATGGCTTCTCGCTCTTCTGTGCTCACAAATAGTGCGGTGATGGTGGCGTACTGAAGATCATCCAGTAGCAGGGACATAGTTCTGTTCTGGGCTGTGGAGTGGCAATTAAGTGCCACCTACTTGAGCTCATTGAGCAAGAGGTAGCCGGTTTGGCGCTCCTGCAATGAGGTGAATGGATTGTTCATGAGGGTGTGGAGCCTTTGCAGCTTCTAAGAATTAGTGAGAAAACCTCTAGGAACCACTTTGTATACTTTGTTACAAGGGATTTGGGCAACGTTGCCCGGCTTGGCATTTTTATGGGCCAAGGTTGCATGGGCATCCATCTCAACAAAAATCATGTTGGTCATGCCAGACTAATAAAAGTGTAGTGCTAGGCCCGCTCTGAAGAATAAGTTTTGATGCTTGACCATCTTGTTCTTATAAATAAGAACTCCAATGGCATCAGGAATCCTCCTGCTCAATTTTTTGAGGTGTGCAGCCTTGATTTGGTCTCGGTGCTTCTGCTGGCGGTCCATCTTGTCCTGTCGGCCCTGGTTGCGCCACATGCAATCATGGCGCTGTACTGCTGTTTCACCCGGCACAGATAACTCCATATGAGCCATCTTGGACTCATCATAGGAGCTAGCATTGGACAGAGGCAAGGGCAATCTCCCTTGCAACATATCATCATTTTGTGAGGTAAGAACAGGAGAGTGCTCCATGGTGCACCTTTTGGTGTGTCAGCCGCAAAAGTAATAACTTGGACCTCCCAGTCATTCTTTTGCTTGCCTTGGTAATCATGCTGGGGCACTATAGGCTTAGCCTCTTTGAGGGAAACTCCTTTCCTGGCTGATCCCTGCTCCCCAGAGTACGTGGTTGAAACCACAGAATCAGGTTGCAACGATGCAACCTCGGATGCACCTGAGGCTAGGTGCTCGAGTAGCCAAGAGCCAGCTGGGGCAACAATGTTGTCATAGGGGACAATGTCTCATCTCAGGTCAGACTCCCAACCAGATGTGGGAATGCTTGACATTGTCAAGTGGGAGGGTATGTCTGCCACTCCTTGCCAATGCACCCTCTTACTAGAGTCAGTATCCTGACTTGGTGGAGAAGCTTGCCGCTTACGCATGGCAGAAATAGCAAGGAGATCTGTGGTGCACTGTGTGCACACATGTTCTAAGTCATCAATCATTTGATTGATAAGGAGTAGTGCCTCCACATCGCAGAGGAATGATGTGTCAGCGGGTACATTGTACCTGTTGTTCTTCAGACACTGCAATAACTTGGCTAGGAGCATGTCTTGGTCATGGGTGGGCTTGATTGCCCTCCCTTTTCCTTTGTTTTGTTGCATGCGCAACTCACTTTGTCTCACTTTGCTGTCATCTGATAGCAGCATCTCCAGCCACTGCCTCAACAAGAGGCACGCAAGCCTTTCTGATGGCTCTGCCGTCAACTCACCCAGTTTTTGCTGCTCAGTAGCATCATCTCTTGCTGGTGCCGCCAGCAGAGAGGGGGCATTCTTAGCCCCATGAGTTGGCACTGCCAAAACGGCTGGTTGCTGAGGCATTGCGCCCCAGGCTCCTATCCATGTGGAATAGTAGGGCATCATCCCCGGTGGTACCATGGATGGGTACATTATTGGGGCCGCATAGGAAGGCAAGGATGCCCCATTACTCCATGCACCGTTTCTGGGAGTTGCTCCCAGGCTTAGCTTTTCCTTTTTCATTTGCCTCTGCCCCATTTGCTCCTGCTCCTTTTATCTGGCTTCTATTCATAAATTTTCTTTTTCTCCTTTTATTCCTTCTCTGCATTCCATGCTTTTTCCTTCTTCCTCCATTTAGCCATGCCAAATCAGGTAGTAGTAGATCTGCTTCTTTAATACAGATCATCACAATCTGATCCCAATTTTGTTGCCTCTGCCAGCCCTTATGCTTCCTCTCTCCATTACAGTGACTGACTATTATTGACTTGATGATTCTGAGCTGATTCCTTGTCCCTCTACTGTACTTCTTGTGTATTTATTGGGGTGTTTTTGGGAATATACTTTTGTAGAGACTGCTACCAGGAGGCTTACAGTTTTCAGCCTGTATATTAAAGGTTTATTTTGACTTCTGGTGCATATTTTGTCTCTGAATGCTGTACAGCATTGTATCACTAGTAGGTCGAGGTCTGCAAAGGAGAGGTGTCCAACTTGGCAAGCATGTATAGCAGCGTGCTCATGGACTGAGGCTCTATGCTCCTCTCTAATCTCTTTGGCACATGTGGAACACCGTTGGGAGCAGTGGCTCATACTTAATTTACCCTTGGCCCAGTCAATTTCAAGGTTGTGGTCACGTAGCTAGGAGAATCCAAATATCATGCCCTGCTTCCCTAAGCTGGTGACCGCAAAGACAGCACGCTCAGAATGAGTCTGGTAACGAAGGACTAAATCCACCACTGAGCAGATGGACCCAGCTTTGTTGAGTGTACCATCAATGTTATAGACTGGAATGGGACAAGAGAGAGACCGAGTAGTGAGTCAATGTTGTTCCACATAGTGAGTATCAAGGAAGAGTCCAGTGGCACCACTTGTCTCAATCTCCACATTTAGACGCAGAGAGTTAGGAAAGGGAGTAGAGGCAACAACATAGCAGCAAGGGAGGCGTTGTTCCCAAGCTGGAATATGTGGGTATTGGACAGAAGAAGGAGGAGGAGAGGTTCAACTGAGGCCTTAACCAAGGAGGTATTTTGTACATCAGAGAGGATGCTTATAGTTTCAGCCAGAGAATCATTGATAGAAGGCAGTATATTAGAAGATTTTACTGGTAGACATTGTAAGGGCGATCTCTGGAGGCTATGGCTCAGTCACACAGCTGGCAGAGGGAAATCCAAAATATATATAGGTAATACAACAATAACTACTCACCTGGCAGAGGAAAATTCAAAGAGAACAAGTCTAGGGATTCCCTATGCCAGGAGTGATGCTTCCAAGGCTCCAGAAGCGTAGGAAGTAACTGTATAGTATGACAAAAGCCACAATAAAATTTATAATCTAAAAAAGGAAAATCTCCGAAAATAATCAAAAACTCAGAAATTGCCATTGCCAGAGGTCATGCACATGTCTCATGTGACTTGCTTAGTAATTTGGAGGCTAGCCTCGAGATGACTAAGCCTCTGGATGCTTACTAAGCCTCTGGAAGCATTGGCTACACTTGTTTGAATGATAACTAAAGAACCAGAGCACCTCAAGGGCTGAGAATGGTACTAATAGATAGTGTTGAAAGAATAGAAGCAGTAAGGTAAAAGAGTGACAGCAGAAATAGGGAAATAAATAGAGGAAGAATGAAAGAATAAGGAGTGGAAGAAGGGAGAAATGAGGAGTCCCCTGACAGACATGTGAACTGACTAGTACCAGGCAACGGAGGTGTACCCCTACTGAAAACCCTCTCCTGTAGAATCTAAGGATCTATTCAAAGGTTCCACTACAGCCTCCACAGGACCTATGAACTTATTCAAAGGTTCTGCTTCAATCTGTGCATCTGAGAAAGGGTTTCTCTGAGCATTTCTAGCAATCAGAAGCTGGAGAAGGAGCTCTTCCTGCTGTAAGGCTGAGAGATAGCATACCTCCAACCTCTGAGGGCAATATCAAGCGAAGTGACCAGGCTTTCCACAGCGACAACAGAGGAGAAAAAGAGAGGAGCGTTGGCAGGAGGCATTAACTTCCATGGAAATTTTCAGAGGAAGAGGATGTGCCGCAGGTACCTGAGCTGGAGCTAGAGCGCAAAATTGAAAGGAATATGGAATAGGAAGATGAGCAGGTAAAGGTACATATGAGGCAGAACAAGAAGTAGTTTCTCAGTAGAGCTCATGCCTTAACTCCATGAGCTACCATTGGTCATGTGCTACCTAATACTAGGACTCAATATGCATGTTGTCGGGTTGTCCTTCAGCCATACTGTTGATCCAATCCATGAGAGAGAGGAGGATGCCTTTTCGGAAGGTGAGGCAGAGCTGAAGACTATCTGGATAGCAGGCCTGCTCAACAAGAGCTCGAAAGGAGTCAATATACTCATCTAGGGTCTGCTTCCCCTGTCCATATTGATGAGGGTCTTGAAGAGTAAGGGCTGCCACCTTAGCAGGGTCCAAGGGAAAGAGCTGGGGCTGGAGCATGAAAGGGAAAGAAATGGGAGGTAGGAGGACGAGCAGGTAAAGGTGCATGCAAGGTGGAGCAAGAGGTAGTTCCTCAGTGGAGCTCACACCTTAACTCCATGAGCTGCTACTGGTCACATGCTACCTGATACCAAGACTCAATATGCGTGTCGTCAGGTCGTCCTTTGGCCATGCTATCAATCCAATCTATGAGAGAGGAGAGGAGGCCATCTTGGAAGGTGAGACAGAGCTGAAGACCATCTGGATAGCTGGCCTGTTCAACCAGAGCTTGGAAAGAGTCAATGTACTCATCTAAGGTCCGCTTTCCCTGTCCGTATTGATGAGGGTCTTGAAGAGTAAGGGCTGCCACCTTAGCAGGGTCCAAGGGAAAGAACTTGGTTTGAAACTCCTTCTTAAACTGATCCCAGCTTCCAAAGCTCTCTACTCCTCCAAAATGTCAAAAAACTCGTAGCGCATATGTTGAAGCTCGTCCAGACTTCATGTAAGAAAGTACCCAGGCAATCCTGAGAGTGTTAGAAGGAAAGGCTTCATCACTAAGCTGAAGATAGGTGATACATGACTGCAAAAATTGCTTGCTCATGGCTCGGTCACCATTGAACGCATCTTAGAGTGCTGGACAAGGAATATTGGCATGAACAAGGGGGAAGGCTCCAGAGCAAGAGACTGGAGAGGTGCCAGCCCTAACTGTAGGTGCCTGGAGAGGAGTAGGAGGGAGAGGGAGATGCTTTAAAAAGGCCTGAAGAGAATGAGGGATAGTGTCTGTGGCCTGATGTAATCCAGCAAGTTCAGTGGTATGAAGGGTGAGGAAAGCTTGAGTGGTCTGCACCTAAGTCTCTAGAGCAAGCAAGCAACCCCAGGCATCATCCTGAGGGGCAAAAGCATCCAAGGAAGCACCTGAGGGGGCCGGTTGAGTCATAGAAGCAACAGAGAAGCAGAGGTAATCCAGTGAGGGAGTGACCTAAAAGGGCAAGAGAGGGCTCAAGCAGGCTAAAGAGGGCTCTCAGACCAGAATGTAGAGACTTGTTCTGCTGTAAGAGCAACTTCTGGAGGCTATGGCTTAGTCACACAGCTGGCAGAGGGAAATCCAAAGTATATAAAATGCATAGGTAATACTACAATAACTACTCACCTGGCAGAGGAAAATCCAAAGAGAACAAGTCTAAAGATTTCCTATGCCAGGACTGACGCTTCTGAGGCTTCAGAAGCATGGGAAACAACTATACAGATCAACAAGGTAGTTAACTTTAACCTAAATAGTAAAAAACTTGGACATGACATGTGATTTGGTAGTTGCCAGATTACATGCAGCTTTGGCATGTGACTCAGTAGCTACCAGATCACATGCAGCTTATTAGATAAGCTAGAGTAAACAGAACCAGTAAAAGAAAGTGAGGGAGAACTGTACTAAAAACTAAAAAGATAAACAAGAGAAGGAAAAGAAGAACAAGAAAAGGAAATAAAGGACAAGAAAAGAAAAAAGATGAGGAGTCCTCTGACACACGTGGTCTATCAAGGTGTCATAGAAACCTTGAACTCCAAGCTTCTCTGTGTAGAAGGTTGCGATGAACACCTTCTTTGTATCCTGCATTGTAGATGCACTCACAAAACAATTATATAGTTCAAGAATCACATCCTTGAATGTCCATTGCTGTCTTGCACAATTATAATGCAAAACATGATGTTGGAACTAATTCTTGGCTGGTCCTTCCAAAAATTCAGGGAGAACAAAGACTCGTTCTCAATCTAGACAATTACCACTATATTGACAAGCTGCCAAATGGTTGCATACATCCATTGTCCAGTTCTCCAAGTCGCTGAACTTGGATTCACTCAGATACAGGTGAATATGCTTTGACTCCGCTTTACACGGTTTTATTCCCTTTGGTAGGCGTAACGCTATGCCTACAGCATCATCTATAATGCTACTGAGGCACTGGTGCATATTTTTATTATACACCTTCATTGCCTCAGTCAGACCAGGTGTTTTATTCCTGCTTTCAGCAGAAGGTACCACAAAAAACGCTCTTACAAGTTACTGACCTATATAGTGTCTCCCTGTATCAGTCCAGTGAGGTGGAACATCTTGTTCACCTTGGTCCTCCAATCTCTGCCGGTCAGTTTGACTCAATGGTGCAGTGGGAGGGTTACCACTCCCACTGTCTGGCTGAACTGTTTGTTGGATATATTGCTGTTGCATTTTGTTGATGAGAATTATCCCATCAAATACAATACTCTGATTGTCGATCCAGGAGTGTCTCTGGTGATTCAGGTCTTGGTTGTGCATCTGCTGATATGCTACCCTTTTGGTGAACTTCTCTGCCAGTGGTACTCTGTTATTCAGTGGAGGTTTCTCTACTGACTCATGCTTGATTTGCAGAGAAATCACTTCCTCTGCTTCCATGTCATGACTTTTTAACACTAGAATGGTAGATACTGACTCGACTGTTGACAGAGGTTGTCTTTAGTGACCTCTGAAGATCTGTTGGTGCTAAACTACAGCAAATCTTGCTGCAAATTGGTTTTTTGTCTCCTTCTGTTGTTGGGGAGCATATATATTGCTTATTGCTTCCTCCAGATGTGGAGAAAGCATGGGCTGCACCTTGACCAAAATATTTGGTACCAGGTTTGCACCGTTTGGCGTCAAGGCCACTGAGCCTCAATTTGCTTTCTGGTATATATAAGCATGCACCTCGAGTTCCAATATTTGAATATACAAATTGATATATTCGATTGTATCTACCGAAGGTACATGTTCACCTTGGGCCTGTATTAATCATATGTGCTTAAGTACATACAGTCCTAGCCTTGCTTGCATTGTATCCTTATAATGAAAGGGTACCTGCTCCAGAGCATCATGCACTGCACCTGCAAGGTGGACTCAATGCGTCCACCTTCCTCATCATCAGAAGTCTTGTCTTTCCAATGTACTACTGGAGTCTTTTGCTCAAGGACAGTAGTTTTCTGAGGTGCAACATCTCTTTGCTGTCACTGTGTCAGTGGAGTTGATTTAGTTGGAACTCTCCAACTGCCTGTCTCCAATTGTTGTGTCTTCCCTAGAAAGTACGTCAAAGGTCTGTGACCTTCAGGAGGTCCTTGCACATTACTCCGGGCCTGAGGCAATCTTCTTGGCCTTTTGGGCTGTATATAGAGAGCATTGTCTCTCTCTGTGTTCTGTTCTGGGGTCTCCCAGACTACTCTTGAATTTGCTGCACCGCTGGGCATAGCAGTAGGTCGCGCTTTGCTCCACAGAGCTCCTCCTGGCATTTCTTGAGGCTGCTGGAGAGGTTCCTCCATTGTAGCCTCAGTGAACTCCAACCCAGGATGAACTGGGTATCTAAGACAACTAGCAGGTAAGCTAGTGACTGGTCAATGGTCTCACCATTGCACATTGATTCCAATGGTTGATTGGTATCCATTCAATCACAGAATTATATACATGTATAATGGTTTGGGTGCGTATGTCAATGAATTGATGCACTGTTTGCTTTTTGCTTGCAAGGTTCTCTAGACTGACAGTCTAGAATCACAGTTATTTGCTCATAGTACTCAAATTGAACCCAAAAGGTTCAAAAAAGTGAAACAATGTCAAGTAAAGTTGCAAAGCCTTACAGTCACACAGCAGAACCAGATTGCTTGTCGATTCTAGTACTACGTTATGACAGTAAAATTGGCTGCCTTACCTAAGACAGCTATACAAATTTTAATACATAGTTAATTATTTAAATTTATTGTTATTTAATATAATAATTATTATATGTATTTGAGTAAGCCATAGAGCAAGGCTCTATGGCTGCAAGTCTGTTACAGAGGCTGGCATTTGCAAAGCTAAGGAGTCTCATTGAAAAGATTGGCTGGAGAGCATTGACACTTGACAGATCTACCTGGTGTCAGAGAACCGGTCTCTAGACCGTGTCCAACCCTATTCCAAGCTTAGTCCAACAATATGCTTATTCTTAGCAGATCTGACTGGCCGCTTGGCCCACTCTTTCTCCTTCTGTCTTGTAATAATCAGCCTTGATCAGTCATATGCCCAAACCTTACTCAGCATCGATTATTGTTAGTCATACTCCTTTACATACTGGGGCCCAATTAGTAAACAGTATTAGTAATAGCACAGCCACTGATGTAGTATATATAGGCAGCCTGTGGAATAGAATATCTCTAGGCTGAACAATAGCAGTGTTTTTCTAACCTATCCACCAAACTGACTGTAAGCTTATTTAGCGCCATCTAACTCTTTGTTAGCCTTGCTTGCCTCTTGCTCGACTCCTGCTGCCTCTGTGCTTGCTTGACTCTTGCTTGCCCCTTGCATTGCCGACTCTGTGGAAGGAGTTCCACAGATGTCAAGCATTCCCCTTACAGGTTGTTCAGCCTCCTACACTGTTCGCCCTCTTAGCCCACAGTATTCAACTCTATTCCCTACTATGTCTTCTGACTCTTGGTCTCCCTTTACCTCTATGACTTGCACTCCTACAGCGGCACCCTCTGCTTGTTCTTCTGCCCTAGCCTCCGGTACACCTCCTGTTCCTGGGACGGGCCCTGCCGAGATGCCTCACTAGACCGCCAACTGGTTCTCTATAATGCAGCAGATGCAGCTAACACTTGCTGCTCTTGAACGCAGACTAGCTACTCTAGAGAGTAGACATGTGATCACTGCTGCTCAAATTGCTGACAAGCGTAGTAACGCTCCGGTTGCCCATTGCTCTGCTCCTCCTGGCTGCCCTAAGCCCTCTGAGTCCTCCAAACCTCCTACCACGCCTCCCTCTTATAATCTCCAATGAGTCCCATGCTCTATTTCTAATACTCCCCTGGCTGTTCCTCTTGCTTGAGATCTTCCTCCTACCAACGGTAAAGTCCCTCGTTACAAATGTGCTCTGGAGCTCCCCGATTCTCTGGTTGCACATGTTGTTGGACATCAGAGGCGTGGCCTTAAATAAGCCCATGACCTGTCTGGCTCTCAGTTGGCCACCTTCACAGTTGGTCTAGCTGGTGGTGAAGGCTGATGTTTTGTCACTATCTGGGGCACTGACAGATTGGTGAAGCCTTTGTTGTCTTGGAAAGCACATCGCTAAGAAGCATGTGTGCCCACCGCAGAAGCAGCAATTTGGCAATGCTGTGCCAGCAGTTGCTTTGCCGGCACCTTCTAGGAAACCCACCTTGTCCACTTTGAAACCCTCTACTCAGTCTGCACTGCCTCCTTCTCCTATGGCCTCTATGCATGACTCTACCATGGATTTCCAAGAACCTGCTGATTGGGATGATCCGTCTTCTATGCTAGTCTCGGTAGCACCTTCATTGCCTGCTGGCTTGCCTATGGCCCTCTCTACTCTGACTCCAGCTCTGTCGTCCTCCATGGTCATCAACTATGCCTTTGGGCATTATGCTCAGGGCACTTCTGAGGCACCTCCGCACAGCACTAACACTGCTTAATGCTCTCGCCTGACCCAGGGAAGGTAAACACTGTTTGTCGAGGCGATGAACCTAGAGGAGGGGCTGATGTCAGGGGACCAGTCTCCGGACCGTGTCTAACCCTATTCCAAGCTTAGTCCGACAATACGCCTATTCTTAGCAGATCCAACTGGCCGCTCAGCCCACTCTTTCTCCTTCTGTCTTGTAGTAATCAGCCTTGATCAGTCATATGCCCAAACCTTACTCAGCATCAATTATTGTTAGTCATACTCCTTTACATACCGGGGCCTGATTAGTAAACAGTATTAGTAATAGCACAGCCACTGATGTAGTATATATAGGCAGCCTGTGGGATAGAATATCCCTAGGCTGAACAATAGCAGTGTTCTTCTGGCCTATCCACTGAACTGACTGTAAGCTTATGTAGCGCCGTCTGACCCTCTGTTAGCCTTGCTTGCTTCTTGCCCAACTCCTGCTGCCTCTGCACTTGCTTGACTCTTGCTTGCCCCTTGCATTGCCAACTCTGTGGAAGGAGTTCCACAGATGTCAAGTGTTCCCCTTACAAAAAGTCCAAAGGAGAGAAAGTCTGAGGGGGGCTTGAGAAAGATATGGGAGGAGAGAAAGATAGGGAGGCTGAGAGGAAGAGTCCAAAGGAGAGAAAGTCAGAGGGGTAAGAATATGAAACAGGGGACTCACATGATCATCATTATGAGACAGCTTTTGTTCAGGCTACGCACTACTAACGTAGCGGGAATATTAGATTAAATTGCTAAATAAAAATAAAATAAAACATTCACGTGTCCATCCCTCATCCGAGTACATGCCATGTCGGAACGGCAATGGCCGCTTCCCCAAGTACGAGTGATGTCATTTGAGGACAGTCGGCGAATTTTCCACAACAAAAGGTTGTCTTGCTCATGCTTACTCGAAGTGTTACATTTTTATCGATAACATAGACCGGCATGAAAATTTGGTCATATGTAAATCCAAGACAGACAATTATGATAGGAAGACTTTTATACAGGTCTAGTTCAAGCGTAAGAACATGTTGTAGAGTCTTTGGCAGCTTTCACAGTCATCATGCCTCTTCTGCACTTTCGTCGAGTCTTTCCTGATCACTATTCTATGGACGTCAGCCAAGTTAGTTCTCTCGAATATACTTCAGATGCAAAAACAGATCTCACAGCAATCATTTGGACACTCTGGAGGAACTTGAAAGCGTCATTCAAGTAGAGTTGTGCTGCAACTTCCAGGGCGATTGGCGACCCTTCAGCCTTCTGCGAGTTGATCTCCTTTTTCTGTGAAATGAGACTTTCAAGACAGAGTATAAGACCTCATATAGATCCAGAATCAATCAAGACCTCCCACCTTTCGCATATGTCTATCAGATACTCCATCTTAGATACTTCCAAGTCTGGCAACCTGTCGAGATAGTTTATTGCGGTATTGGCCATTCCTTCAGCAATAATGATGATATTCTGCACTGGGTTCTTCTTGTCGAAATTAGGGGAGCTGAGGATGTACACCTTAGGCTTTCCTTCTGTCTCCTGCGGAGGCAAAGTAAACTTGAGAGAACCATCTGTCGAAAGTGTTGTGAGTGTCCCGTGTTGTCAAAGTAAAATCGAATTGCCTTCCAAATGGTCAAGCTTTATTTCAAAATCTATTTCCTATATGAAGTGAGTAGAACTCGTCCAATAAATAATTAACTACTTACATTTGCTTCTTCTACACACTCTCCTGGAGTGGTCGAAGATTCCTTTGGATACTCCTTCAAAAGCTTGCTAGATCGCTTTTTCAATCTAAGCGGAAGATCTGTCGTGAAACTATACTCAGATCAAATAGGCGGCTTACTCTTCGTAGCGGGCGAGTAGAACGTCAGCGACCTCTGAGTCTCCGGTGTCGC
>QLOM01009504.1:0-15160 GCA_003313785.1 Termitomyces sp. MG148
GCCGTGCCGTCGCGCCGGGGATCCCCAGGGGTCGTCGGTGGTGTCCGTGGGGTGTCCCGGGGGAACGTCAGGGTCGACCGGGGTATGACGTGATGGCCGTGTCGGGTGTTCGTGGAGTTCGTCCCGAGTCGAGGTCATGCGAGGGGTGTTTGCCGGGGTGTGTGGTGTGGTCCCGGGCCCGGGGCTCAGGTCCGGGGGTGGGTCGTGACACCACAAGCTAGAGACGCTGACAATACTTGAGGCACTCCTCAAGTGAGAAGGCAAGTTGATGGGATACAAGATCCAGATCATAACCAACCATAAAGCGCTTGAGTTCTTCAAGACCCAAGCAACCTTGTCCCTCCGGCAACGCTGGTGGATTGATTACATGTTGCGATATAACTTTGACATCATGTATGTCAAAGGTGAACTGAATAAAGTTGCTGACTGTCTCTCAAGGTACTTCGAGAGCAATAAAGTTGGTGAACATCACGACACGCATGAATACATCAATGCGGACATTTGCATTGATCCACAGGGTGATGATCTACTGTATCATTGCTACAAGCAGGTAAAGGAGCATGTGGTAAAGCTTTGGGCCATGCAAGCGAACAAACTTTGGCAAAGTTGATGCTTGCAAGAACAGCACAAAGCTCAAGACATCAAAGCTGAGCAACTGAAGCAGGCTTAGCCCAAGACAACAGAAACGTCAAAGTCTGATGCAGAAACCGGTGGTCTTGGACCATCTGGCCAAGACATTACACTCACCAATGTGTTGATGCCAGCGAGAGAGTATGCTGACTCTTCTGTACTTCAGGACAATGAGTTCCTATGTGCTGTACATAGGAAATACCACTAGGACTCATTCTTTGCTGAGATTCAGCAAAATTCAGTAGCTCACCCACAATTCAGCATGGATGAGGATGGACTGATCCGTATCTTGAACGTTTGAGGGTGTAGAGTGGTATGCTTACCATGTGACCAAACTCTCATCACACGGATTGTGACGCAAGCTCATAAGAGCGTTGGTCATTTTGGTACCAACAAGACTCTGAAATACCTGAGGCAGTGGTATTGGTGGCCTCAGATGCAGTCGGAAGTAACAAAGTTCTGTCAGACCTGTGAGGCCTGCCAGCGTTCAAAGACAAGCAATCAGAAACCTGCAGAGAAGCTACATTCCCTGCTTGTCCCGACAAAACCTTGGGACTCCATCGGAATGGACTTTGTTGGTCCATTCCCCAAATCCAAAGGTTACAACTACCTTTGGGTGGTAATCTGTTGCATGACTAGTATGGTGCATCTGATACCAGTGCACACAACCGTTACTGCATCAGAGTTATTGTGGATATACTTGCAAGAGATTGTAAGGCTGCATGGTCTTCCAAGTTCTATCATGAGTGATAGAGATGCAAAGTTCACGTCTCACTGGTGGCAGGAGCTTCACGAGCTCCTAGGAGCTAAGCTACTCATGTCAACATCATTCCATTTGCAGATGGATGGACAGACAGAACACGTGAATTGCAGTATCACACAGATTTTCCATACAGTGGTCCGACCAGACCAACGCAATTGGGTAGATAAGATCTCTCTGACTGAGTTTGCAATTAATGCGAGTGTGTCAGAGACGACTAAATACACACCATTCGAGCTCAATGGAGGCTACATGCCCTCCATGTTATGGGAGCTCAAAGGGAACAATGTTGTTCACAAAGGAGTAAAAGACTTTGCACAAAAGGCGTTGGAGAATTTGGCCAACACATACGACGTGATTATTGCAGCACGTGTCGTTCAGACACAACATGCAAATGATCAGCACAGTAATGAGCCTGAACTAACGCCTGGCACGTTAGTATATCTGTCCATGGAGAATCTTAACCTCCCAAAAGGGAGGGCAAGGAAGTTGTGTCCAAAGTATATTGGACCATACAAAATCTTGGTCGCAGAACCAAGTACATTGAACTATGTACTAGAGCTGCCTGCAGCTCTACTAGCTAGGCGTATTGTACCCAAGTTCCATGTATTGTTACTCAGACAATACAACGTGAACGACGATGCAATGTTCCCTAATTGGGTGACACCTGAGACCTACAACTTGGGAGCCATCAATGAACAAGAGTGGTTTGTCAAAGATATCCTGGGTCATTGATGGAGCAATGGAACGCACCTTGAATTTGAGGTGTGATGGAGTGCTGGTGATACAACGTGGGAGCCGTATCAGACCTGTTCAAAGCTGGCAGCTTTGGATTGGTACTTAAAGCTGCAAGGCGTCAAATGCCCTGCTAAGCACTCACGTGCTTAGATTGAGTAAGCCAGATTTGATTACGATCAGATCTATTATCTTATTGCATTGCAATAAGATTACAATCAGATCAATCATGATCTGTACAGATTAGATGGATAAGATGCACCATCTGATCAGATAGTATGGATCAGTAGAGGCAGATCTTTTGATCGGATCAGGTTATGTAACCGTATGTAACCTGATGAGTAAGCATTTTTTTCTTTTCCCTCACCGACGACAACAACGTCAATGAAAATGTTGAACCCATCTCAAGATATGATGCTGCAGCCGCCGCCTCAGAACCCACAACTGCCCCTGCAACAACAGTCACAACAACCATCAATGATGATGCCAAGTGTGGCGTTGTTCAAAATTTTACCCACAATTCATGCCGATGTCCTATTTTCCAGGGCCAACTGGTCCTGGGCAGCAACCACAGATGCCGCAGGTGATATGGGGGATGCTGATGCCGCTTCCAATGGTGCAGTCCCAGAGTGCAAGTATAATACCTCTGAATGATCAGGTACTAACTGCACCACAGGTAACACCAATGGAACTTGACAAGAAATCGTCGCAAACTGTCCAACCCTGAGTCAAGGTAGCCAAACCTTGACACCAACAAGAGCGCACACCGCCCCCTCAAGAGGCTTACAGGAGAGACTGGAGGAAATCACCTCTGAGAAGTCACACTGCGTGCGGAGGAGCACCATGTGAATTCATAGGGCGCAGGCAGAACAAGCCCGCGTTGTGAGGACTGGTGCGAAGTCTATCCAGACCTTGGATGCCTCCTTGTTGGTGCTCCCCCTCACTAACGCATGCGCCATCTCTGCGGCGTATATCATATTCCAAGAAGGGCAAGGGCAAAGAGGTAGCAACACCTCCCGAGGTCCTTGAACCTCAAATTGAAACAGTTTGGAGATGATTGGTGTCCACCGGCCAGAGAGTGCCGCTGCAATCTTCATTTCTAAAAGATCTCGTTGCCCAGGTAGTCATAACCGGGCTACTTGACGAAATTGTTATGCTGCAACAGCATAACAAAAATACAATTAAGACTTTTGTGAACACCATAAAGAGGCGTTCTTTGCCACTGGAGGAGCCAAATGAGGCAAAACACCTCAAAGCCACAGACAGGGCCCACAACAAAGGGCAGCGTAGTGCAGGAGTCAAGGTGCAGAAGGCAAGGGGAAATCTCCTTGACACTATCTGAGCTACATGAGGAGCTCATGGTTGTGGATGCCAATTTACAAGGACTTTCCTCATCAACACATGCTCCCACCCATTCATCAGGGCCCACAAAGCCTGCAGATGAGGTGGTGTTGACAGCAGTTGTGTTTGCAGTGGGAGTTTCAGTGGAAGCTGATAGCTCCACTATGTACCTTCTTCTAGCAGTGCAATTTGAGGCACCACTGGACTCATACATACTCAAGTCCATGAAGAAGGACCCCCAGTCAGAGAACAAAGTAGAGGGCCAGCTACCAACATTGGCCTCGCTTGGGCTGCAAGAGCCAAGCGATGATAGTGACTACGGAGTAGAGCAGCTGGCGGATACTCTGTTGGAAGGAGAGACGCCTGCCAACTGCAGACAGCAGTTGGCAAAGAACAAGAAAATTGCTGCTTGTGCCAAGCACGAGGCTGTGTGGCAGACAAAAGTAAACAAGGATCGTGCAGAGCAAGCCACTAGGAGAATTCCCAATGGCCTTGGAGTCTTTATTGAAGGATGGAATGTTGAGCATTCCAACTAGTTCTTTGGTGGTGCTTTGGACCACCATTTTTACTACTCTTGGCTGTCCAACACTGTGTTTGTTGGGAACAAAGCTGTGGCCGCTGTTTATCATGAGGTGGAGACCAACAAAATGTATCACATTACCAATTCTGAAATTGGTAAAGTGGTACCATGGGGATTCCCTATGGATCCTCAGCAGTTGCGAAAGCTCTACAAGCTTTTGCAGAACAAATTCAAGTCAATCTCCACTTGCAGGGAGGCCTATTACCTGATGCACAAATTTCAGCGCATCAGCTACAATTTTGATGTTTTCCTTTGTGACCGTACAATGGCTCTGGTGTGCACACCAGAGTACGATCACATCATGCCTCCCCTTGATCTCTCCTCCCACCACATGAACCTAGCGGTCATGCTGACCCCTGAAGGTTACTTGAGGTGGAAGAACCACAGTGGGAGTGTAAGGGCAACCTCTGGAGGCTATGGCTCAGTCACACAGCTGACAGAGGGAAATCCAAAGTATATATAGGTAATACAACCATAACTACTCACCTGGCAGAGGGAAATCCAAAGAGAACAAGTCTAGGAATTCTCTATGCCAGGAGTGACGCTTCCAAGGCTCCAGAAGCGTGGGAAGTAACTGTATAGTATGACAAAAGCCACAATAAAATTTATAATCTAAAAAAGAAAAATCTCCGGAAATAATCAAAAACTCGGAAATTGCCATTGCCAGAGGTCATGCACATGTCTCATGTGACTTGCTTAGTAATTTGGAGGCTAGCCTTGAGATGACTAAGCCTCTGGAAGCATTGGCTACACTTGTTTAAATGATAACTAAAGAACCAGAGCATCTCAAGGGCTGAGAATAGTACTAATAGATAGTGTTGAAAGAATAGAAGCAGTAAAGTAAAAGAGTGACAGCAGAAATAAAGAAATAAATAGAGGAAGAATGAAGGAATAAGGAGTGAAAGAAGGGAGAAATGAGGAGTCCCCTGACAGGAAGGCCATTCTTCACTCTGGCCGGCTTTAATTCCAAAGGTACTTGATTTACCTTTGATCTGTTTAAGCTGGCCCAAAATATTTTGTATTTTTGCCACCTGGGTATGCAAAACTCGGTGATCAGAATTGCAGTAGACTTTGCCTACCATATTCACTGGAGGACAGTGATGGGACATGCCCTCACCCGGGCCCTGTCTCCCCAAGGACGAGCTCGTGGACGCTTTGCAAGGCTGCTAGCCTTGATCATTGCGTGTCCAGGGATGTACTGGGAGGCAATTGCAGCATAAAACGCCACCAATCCTGCTGCTCTGTTCTAACCCATAAGCTGGACTGATGTCCAGCTCACTTTACCAAGATTCAATGATGCAGTCGTGGTGAATCTGATGGATGCAGATGTCCTGTGTACACTCCTGGTAAACCACATTCCACCAGAGTGGGTGGACCATGCCTACACTTTTGGTGTGGTCTTTCTTGAAACTCATTTCTCTTTGAGGCAAATGCCTCAGTCAACCTCTACCATGATGTTGACAATGAACGCCATCGTTGACTTGACCAGTATGGAGAGCCCTCAGCCATTCTGCAGTGGAATGGCTGGCACAACCCCACCGCAGACGACATGATTTGTCTTCATGCACTACTTGCATGTGAAAATACGCAGGGCAACAACTATGTCAAACATAGACTATACTATTTGGTTGGGATGAATCCCAACTGCCGAGATCTATAGCACCGTTGGTTGCAACACGGCCCATACCCACCATCGCCTGTGGTCCCATTGACCACAGAACAGGCTTCCGTCGCATTGACGTCGTCTGCCCCCATTGCTTCATCATTGTCAGTTAACATTGACACCAAGATGAGGATCAATTTGGCCAGCGAGTTGACACCCACCATCTGCATGAATTTTGTAGGCAGCTCATTGTTTTCAACTGGTACTGTTGGTTAACATCGACTTTTGTATCCTTTTGACAGATGAGTAGGGATTTCGAGCCATGGAGGCCTTATCCGCCCCCACATTTGTGGACTCAAATATTTTTATTTCATTTTAACTCATAATTTTTTTGGTTGTACACTGCACCCCATGTGTAGACTGCATAGCAGTCTAAAAGAGGGGCATGTAATGGACTTACAGCCATAGAGCTTTGCTCTATGGCTTATTCAAATACATATTATGATTATTATATTAAATAATAATTATATTATTAATAAAAACTAAAAATGAATAATTAAATATGCATTATAACCTGTATGGCTGCCTTAGGTAAGGCAGCCAATTTTACTGTCATATGTAGTACTAGAATCAACCACCAATCTGGTTCTGCTGTGTGACCATAAGGCTTTATGATATTCTTGACAACATTTCAGATAGGGTAGACAAATACCACCGCTGCAACCCAAGCAATATAGCCACTGGCACGCTCTTGGCTAATGCAAATCTGGACCTGGTACAAGCCAATATCCAGCAACTGGTGTTCAAAGTCTCCCCAGTGGCTCCACAAGCCTGGATGCCCTTGGCGACCTTCATCAATGCTACTACAGATATAAGCCAACAGATCATGACACTACAAGAACAGTTGGAAATCTTGGAGCTTTGGAGGCAGAGAAACATGGTCATCAGGTCATGGACAAGGTCCAGGTTTCTAAAGCCAAGCACCTCTTAGCTGATGACCGGCCAATACTCACTGCGGAGACAGCACCAACAGTGCCAACGGTATTGGTTAGCCAACCAGCAAACAAACCTACCATCATGGAAGTACTGGACCCCAAGGCACCACTTCACCCCTTCTCAGGCATGCCAAGGGGATATGCCCCTTCAGTAGATAAAGTCATGGAGAAGCCAGACAAGCAGAATGATGGAGCTTACCAAACTGAGGTACCTATACAGTCCATGGAACACACCAAAGCAGTGTTCAATTGGTTGATGAAAGCTCATGTCACAATGACAGTCAGTGAAGTTCTTAGCATTGCACCAGATGTGCGTAATCTGGCCAGAGCCACAGTAACCCTGAAGTGCATCTTAGCCACCAATACTGCACAGATCAAGGAAATAAACGAGGAAGGGGAGACCCCTCTCCCCTTGATAGAAGTAGTTGATAGCAGCAGGAAGTCTGTGCAGTTCCTCCAGACCGCAGCCATCAACTATGCATCTCAGACATCATCAGACCTGGTGCTAAACTACCTCAAGTCACTACCGTTTGGAGCCATACCAGAAAAGTTTTGCATGGCCAGGAACACCAACTCTTTGAGGTCTATAACCATGCTCATCGGATGGAAAGCAGAAGTGGAATGTATAGTAGACAGCAGGTCACAGATAATTTTGATGTCAGAAGATGTGGCTAATTGCATAGGAATCTCATACAATCCCTCAAGCATGTTGCACATGCAAAATGAGAATGGGGCAATCGACACGTCCCTAGGCTTGGCAACCGACATTCCATGCATATTTGATGATATAATTCTATTCTTACAGATACATGTCATATGACAACTCTATGACATCTTGCTCGGAAAACCCTTTGACGTGCTAACCAAGGACACAGTAAAAACCCATAGTGCCAACAACATGTCAATCACAATTACCGACCCCAACTCCGGTGCTATACGCACAATACCAACCTACCTGTGTGGTAGCCCACCAAGCAAGAAACACACACCAAAATACGTGACTACAGAAACCAAAGAACACAAGTATTTTTGAACAGCATCGAGGAAGTGATTGGCAGTGATCACGGAGATGTAGCTCTGATGCTCAAATACGACCACAAAGACAATACCGCACAAATTATATCATATGCTTTAATTGACAAGACTGTTCCAGAAATGGTCTCTACAAACAGTTTATCTTTCAATTCCAAGCCTGTACCTACAAAAAAACCTATAAAAACCAGCTCCCAAGGAGCCTATGAAGTCACATTGGCTTATCTTTATATCACTGCGTCCAAACTATCCAAACACATTGCTCCCAACAGATCAATACTGGTCACTGACAAGTATCTTTTAGGACACACTAAGACTGTAGTACCGCAGCACCCCCGGACAACAAACACCCACAACAAAAAAGGACATCTCCAGACACCGGTGGACAAAGAACTGCAAACGTGTGGGAATTACACAGGTATGGTAAAACAAAAGGGCATATAAACAAAGAAAAAGTACAAACCCATGGCGTTAAAGGTGAAACCAGTACCTGGACACATTGCAGAGAATTACCAAATTGAATGCAATATCATCAGAGACTCTCTAGTCTCAATGCTGGACTTGGACCCAAACCTCCCTGACGCAACCCACAGGTTGTCTAACAGCAGAATGACTGGCGCAGTTCAAAAGGGACCACAATACAGGCTTCCTGTCAAAAGACAAGCTAAGGGTACTTACCAATTTCATGGCCAAACAGAATCAGGCTTTTGCATGAGAAGATACTGAATAAGGAAGTTTCAACCCCACAATGTTTCCACCAATAGTCATCTCTACCATACTGCACATATTGTGGAACAAGAAGAACATTCCAATTCCACCAGGACTGGAAGGGGAAATCATGGAACTCATATAGACAAAAATCAAGGCTGGAGTATATGAACCATCAAACTCTTCCTATCAATCACGTTGGTTTTGCATCCTCAAGAAGAATGGCAAACTGCAAATTGTGCACAGCTTAGAACCCCTTAACCAAGTAACTAGATGACATTTAGGGGTTCCACCCTATCTGGACCACATAGCCAAATCATTTGCAGGAAGGATATGTGGCACTACTCTAGACCATGTTGGGTACAATGAGCGCTTAATATCTCTGATTTCACAGGACTTAACGACTTCCCAAACTCCCTTTGGTGCACTATGGTTGGTTACACTACCAATGGGATGGACAAACTCGGTTCTTTCACAACAATGTGGTATTTATTCTGCAACCGGAAATCCCCTTGTTTGTCTTGGTATTTATTGACGACCGTCGGAGTAAAAGGCCCAAAGGACTGGAAGCTGATCAATGGGGAGCCCAAGACCCACCTCCAGAACCCAAATGTATGGCTAGCTTTATGGGAATTTTTCAAGGTACTGAACTGGGTTTTACAACGGATGAAATACTGTGGCAGGACATTCTCAAGTCACAAATTGGTATTATGCACAGAACAAATCAAGATCTTGGGGCATGTATGTACTCCTCAAAGGCAAATTCCAGAAGAAAGTTGACTTGGCCTACTAGAATGTTGGGGCCCTTGCAGCAACATCTCAGAAGTCTGTGCCTTCTTAGAATCTATAGGTTTGTTAAGAACTTTGCACACCAAGCTCATCATATAGTAAAGTTGACGCACAAGGACACCCCATTCGAATCTGGGGAACTACAAGTGGTGGCTTGGAAGGATCTAGTCATGGCCTTAAAAACCGCCAACCCACTAACGGATAATGGGACACCAATAGTAAAAGCCATTGCATACTTGGCAAAGAAGTACAATCTGTACCACATTCGGATATTAGGCTACAACAAGCAGGCTAATGGGATAGTGGAAAGACCTCACTTCGATGTGTGTCAAGCGCTCTTCAAAGCCGTCAATGAAGATGAGAACCAGTGGAGTGAAGCAGCATATTTGGTATTCTGGTTGGAACACGTGATGGTGCAATGGCGGATGGGTTGCTCATCCTACTACGCTACTACCAGAACACACCCACTTCTTCTAGCAAATTGTTGAAGCCACATACCTATAACCACCACTGTCAGGAGACCGGTCTCCGGACTGTGTCCAACCCTATTTCGAGCTTAGTCCAACGATATGCCTATTCCTAGCAGATCTGACCAGCCGCTCGGCCCACCCTTTCCCCTTCTATCTTGTAGTAGTCAGCCTTGATGAGTCATATGCCCAGACCTTACTTAGTATTGATTATTGTTAGTCATACTCCTTTACATACTGGGGCCTGATTAGTAAACAGTATTAGTAATAGCACAGCCACCAATGTAGTATATATAGGCAGCCTGTGGGATAGAATATCCCCAGGCTGAACAATAGCAGTGTTCTTCTAGCCTATCCACTAAACCGACCATAAGCTTATCTAGTGCCGTCCGACTCTCTGTTAGCCTTGCTTGCCTCTTGCCTGACTCCTGCTCGCCTCTGCGCTTGCTTGACTCTTGCTTGCCCCTTGCATTGCTGACTCTGTGGAAGGAGTTCCGCAGACGTCAAGTGTTCTCCTTACACTGTCGCTGTGTCAATGGAGTTGATTCAGTTGGAACACTCCAACTGCCTGTCTCCAATTGTTGCGTCTTTCCTAGGAAGTAAGACGAAGGTCTGCGACCTTCAGGAGGTCCTTGCACATTACTCCGGGACTGAGGCAACCTCTCTGGCCTTCCAGGCTGCATATAAGGAGCATTGTCTCTCTCGGTGTTCTGTTCTGGAGTCTTCCAGACTACTCCTGTCTTTGCTGCACCGCTGGACATAGCACTTGGTCGCACTTTGCTCCACAGAGCTCCACCTGGAATTTCCTAAGGCTGCTGGAGTTCCTCTGTTGTAGCCTCAGTGGATTCTAACCCAGAATGAATCAAGTCAGCTGAGACAACTAGCAGGTAAGCTAGTGACTGGTTGATGGTCTCACCATCATGCATCAGTTCCAATGGTTGATTGGTATCCATCCAATCATAGTGTAATATATGTATAGTGGTTCGAGTGCATGTATCAATGAATTGATGCACTGTTTGCTGTTGTTTGCAAGGTTCTCTAGACTGACAGTCTAAAATCACAGTTATTTGCTTGTAGTCTTTGAATTGAACCCAAAATGTTCAAAAAAGTGAAACATTGTCAAGAAGTTGCTAAGCCTCACTGTCACACAATAGAACCAGATCAATCTATGATTCTAGCACTACAAAGTGTAACAGTAAAATTGGCTGCCTTACCTAAGGCAGCCATACAGAATTATACATATGATTAATTAATAAAATAATATATTTAATTAATAATAATTTTTATTTAATATAATAATTATTACTACTTTTGAGGAGGCTGTAGAGTGAGGCTCTATGGCTATAAGTCTGTTACAGCGTCAAAGTGGCATCCTAGCAGATCAGGGTCAGGCAACTGAAAATGGCCAACAGATTAGCGCAGGCCTTGTTAAGGTAGCCCTAAGCTTGCATGGTAAGCGCTATCAGCTCGTCATGGCGCAGAGAGAAATTGATTGGGAAAGGGAGGTTGACCAGCAGCCACAAAGCATCGGAGGCCAGCAGCAGTGAGTGGGGACAAGGCTAACAGGCAAGTCAGCAGAACAAAAGGGGGTAGTGTCAAGGGACTTTCATTTCTGGAACTTCCTTTTTCAGCTCTCTGAAGTTCTCCAGGGATTTCCAGAGATCTCTGGGATGTTCCCATGCCTTCTGAAAAGTACTGTACAGTCATTCCTATGCCTCTGCCACCTGCGCTGATGCGCTGTGCTATGGCAGAGGGATCCTTAGACTTGTTCTCTTTGGAATTTCCTCTGCCAGGTAATTAGTTGTATTTTCTGTCGTATTGTACTGTCTCTAATAAACTTTGGATTTCCCTCTGCCAGTTGTGTGACTTAGCTGCAACCTCTGAAGGTCGCCCTTACAGCAGAACAAGTCTCCTAATCCTAGTCTGGAAGCCCCCTATAGCCACCAAACCTTTTCCGGCTCCTATTTGTCACTTCTCTACTGGGCTTAAGCACCAACGTTATCTATGTCTCAGCCGGCCACTCCTGAAGCTCTCTCAGATGCTACGGCCTCTTGTGAGGAAGCCTGGACCTGCTTGCTTCATCTAGAAATGCAGGTGCAACTCAGTCAAGCTTCTTTTACCCAGCACACTGCCAAACTCTCCCATCTCTGCCAAACTACCAAAACCATTTCTGATTCCCTCTGCATGCTCCTTGAACGCCTCGCTCCAGCGGCAGCCAACCCCCTGCTGCCTACCCTGCCAGTGGAGCACTCCATACTGCACGATCCCCTCTTCTGGCACAGGAGTGCTCCAATATCCTACCCCCGGCGATCCCCAACATGTACAATGGTGACCGCACGTCTGGAGAACGTTTCCTCCAATCCTGTGTTGCCTACATCCAACTCTGCGGCAACAACTTCATTTCCAATGAGCTGAAGATCGCATGGGTCTTGTCCTATATGAAGTCAGGACGGGTGGCCATCTACACGATGAGGGTTTTCTGATGCCTCGGTGGTGTTGGGAGTTTTGCAGACTGGGCTGGGTTCGAACAGGAGTTCCAAAATGAGTTTTTTCCCCGGAACCCTGCCAAAACCGCCGCATTGGTTCTGCAAGACAGGGATCAGTATGGCCAAGGAAAGCAATCCCTGGACAAGTACATTGACTCATTCTGTGTGTTGGTAGAGCAGGCCGAGTATCCCGATGGCCTGCAGCTGTGTCTCACCTTTTGGAAAGGGCTCCATCTGGTCCTGATGGAGTGCATCGACAACCTTGCAGAAGGACGCCTGGCAGATGATCAAGTGCTGTTGTGGTATTGGATAGCTTGGGAGCAGTGGCAGCGCATGGAGCTCAAATGGGAGCTCTGCAAGGTCACAACTCCCACCTCCTCCTTGCACTTCTCCACTCCGCTCTCCTGTCAACCAACCACTCCACCTCCAACGGCGTTGTCAGCAGCGCCTCTGGCACCCCCAGTACTGCCTCCAGGTGCCCCTATGGATGTGGACACTTCCCAGCAGCATGCGCCTCTCCCACTCTCATGCCGACGCTGCGGCACACTGGGCCACTTTGCCTGCCACTGCTCCCAGGGCCTTCAGGTCTGATATCTGTCTCCGGAGGAGCAGGAGGAGCTGCTCCTGCAACTCCTTGCAGCCCGTGACATGGCCAAGATCACTTTCCTGGATGCCCCTGCCCCAGAGAGCACGCACAAGGCCCCTCTCATCACCAAAGAGTCGGAGGAGTCACAGGAGGGTTTTTAAGGATGCAACAGGTGAAAAGTACACCCCCATTGCCTAGTGCTAACAGGTTTGCATGTCTGTCGGTAGAAGAAATCAACACAACTTCTGTCAACAACTCAGTCCCCCCAATCATAAGCACTATCCCTGACGTACTCAAAGGCTCTCCCAAGCCCTCCTTGACCTTCTCCCAGGCACACACTCCTGCCTGGGAATGCCGCCTCCTCTGCTGCTACGTCATAGCATCCACCCCATTGCCAAACTTGCTCCAGATAAACGTGGAGATCAAAACCACCAACACGCAGCAAATCCGGAGCGTAGTCGCCCTCCTGGACTCTGGAGTGACCGGACTCTTTGTGGACACTAGCTACATGGAGCGGCATCAGCTCACAACTCGACTCCTCCTATCCCCCATTCCGGTGTACAACGTTGACGGCACTTGTAACAAAGCAGGATCCATCAAGTCTGTGGTGGACCTTGTCCTGCGCTACAAGTCTCATGCGGAGCGTACCACCTTTGCAGTTACAAGCATCAGCAAACGAGAGGTGATCCTAGGATTTCCCTGGCTCCGGGAGCACAATCCAGAGATTGACTGGGCCTCAGGGAAAATCAGCATGAGTCGGTGCCCCTGGCATTGCACCACCTGCGCAGACAAAGTGAAGAAGGAGTGGTGCACCACAATGTGGGAACGCACAGCTATCCAGGCCTGCTGGGTGGGATATCTCCCGCTTGTGGACCTCGACCTGCTGGACCCCCTGCCTCTGGCGTTTCCTCATAGAGAGGCCCTCTACAAGGACAACAGACATAGCAGAGAGGACCCCAGCTAGGAAGAAGGATGCAAGGGGGAGTTCCTACCTGCCCCAGACCTGGAGCTTCTGGGCGAAGCCATCAAGGTAGGAGACCACATCTACACCACTATGCTGAGACCCCTGCCAGCCATGGAGAAGATCCAGGCCAGCCAGACTACTTCTGTCAGGGAACTCCTCATTTCTCCCTTCTTTCACTCCTTATTCCTTCATTCTTCCTCTATTTATTTCCTTATTTCTGCTGTCACTCTTTTACTTTACTGCTTCTATTCTTTCAACACTATCCATTAGTACTATTCTCAGCCCTTGAGGTGCTCTGGTTCTTTAGTTATCATTCAAACAAGTGTAGCCAACGCTTCCAGAGGCTTAGTAAGCATCCAGAGGCTTAGTCATCTCGGGGCTAGCCTCCAAATTACTAAGCAAGTCACATGAGACATGTGCATGACCTCTGGCAATGGCAATTTCCGAGTTTTTGATTATTTTTGGAGATTTTTCTTTTTTAGATTATAAATTTTATTGTGGCTTCTGTCATGCTATACAGTTACTTCCCATGCTTCTGAAGCCTTGGAAGCATCACTCCTGGCATAGGGAATCCCTAGACTTGTTCTCTTTGAATTTTCCTCTGCCAGGTGAGTAGTTATGGTTGTATTACCTATATATACTTTGGATTTTCCTCTGCCAGCTGTGTGACTAAGCCATAGCCTCCAGAGGTCACCCTTACAACTTCCCAATGGCTGGCCCAGGCCTTTGCGGCAAACGCCCCTCCAAAGGCCTTCTAGGATGCGGTTTCTAATCACCTACACAACTTTGAGGACATCTTTTCCAAGGCCTTGTTTGACTCTCTTCCAGAACGCAAGCAGTGGGACCATGCAATCAAAATCCTGCCGGATTCAAAGCCAGCCAACTGCAAGGTTTACCTGCTCATGCCCAAGGAGCAGGATGAGCTTGACATGTTCCTCCAGGAGAATCTGGAGTCCGGACAAATCTGCTCCTTGAAGTCCTCAATGGCCTCTCCAGTGTTTTTCATCAAAAAGAAGAATGGCTCTCTTTGGTTGGTCCAAGACTATCACAAACTCAATGTGATGACTGTCAAGAACTGCTACCCACTTCCCCTCATTTCGGAGCTGATCAACAACCTCCAGGGTGCATGCTACTTCACTAAGTTGGACATCCACTGGGGCTACAACAACGTGCGCATCCAGGAGGGAGATGAGTGGAAGGCAGCGTTCCGGACCAACCACGGGCTGGTTGAGCTCTTGGTGATGTTTTTTGGACTCACCAACAGCCCCGCCACCTTCCAAACCATGATGAACAACATATTCTGGAACCTCATAGCTGATGGCATGGTATGCATGTATCTCAACAACATCCTCATCTACGCCAAGATGTTGGTGTAAGAGCAACCTCCGGAGGTTGCGGCTAAGTCACACAACTGGCAGAGGGAAATCCAAAGTTTATTAGAGACAGTATGATACAACAGGAAATACAACTAATCACTGGGAAAT